>CM055906.1:23238688-23326093 GCA_029582155.1 Panopea generosa | reverse complement strand
GAGAGATAGTTCTTAAACAAGACCTTCAGTGTAAGGTGTGATGTAAGTCCGGCGTCGGTTATGGGCTAGGTATAGAAATATAGTTATGTGTTGCCTAATTGTTGCTGAAGAAATTAACTTCGTGTAGATTCTGTTAGGCATCATGCTTTGAGATATCAAGTCGGTATCACTGGATTATTCATTTAAGCTGTCAACAGTATTTATTTTTTCTAACAATATTCAGTGCAACGTTAATTACTATTCGTAATTCACGTGTGTAAGAATTAAGTAATTTTACAATTGGTTACCATTGAAACAGAAACAAAAATCAGCTGACGTTTCTGGATTTAATATCCTTATATATCATCAGTGTCAGTTAAATTCATAGAACGTTCTACTGTCTTAAACCATTTGATTATCTTTACAGAATTATGCTGTTTCTCTCTTGCTGTAACTCAACAGGAGACAAAAGTTGTTAAGTAAACTCATAGTGTCGGGTGAACGAATCTTGTCTGTTTCCAGTGTGCATTATATCATTAGTTTGACCTTTTTCTTTCTCAAAATTAAAAAAAAATATCAAAAAATATTTCAATAAAAAAACATCTGCAATCAACAAATATAGCTAGTTTATGATGTTGGCAATAAATAGGTAAGTACAATTTAATTTCCTTTAACTGTAATTGTAGAAAAAAAAATCATTTGTTCTTCATTTTGTATACAAATGATTTTTAAGATGATAAAAAATAGGCCTAAATAAAACAATAATGATCCGAAAATATCTGAGGTGTTACTTCCATTAATTTGTAACAGAATTTCAGTTGTAAACAGTTTTATATCTGTAACGGAGATAAACACTGAATTTTTGCCGTCTTAATAACCCAACGTAATGTAAGAATAATGTTTGTAAGTGTCCTTCACTATCAACGCTATTGATTTTTCATCTTTCACATTGGTTTTAAGTTTGTGAAAAGTTATAAACCAGTCAATGTTATTTTCAAAATGGCGTCGAAAGTGCAAATTCTACATTTTGCAAGAAACAACAAATTGATTATTTCGAAACACAGAGTCAATGTGGAAAAATATATTTAAGTGCCAGTAGTAAATGGGCTCATTGATTAATTCGTATATAATATTCTGACAAGAATTGTTATGACTGTAATCACTTCGATTCTCCGAGTTGGACTAATGTGTAACTAAAAGTGATGTTACGTTTGGTAACAATTAGTTTGTTAATGTTATTAAGTATAAATAAATAATAGAAAGAAATAACACAAAACTCTTCGATTATTTAGGAGTATACTTTTAATATAGTTGAACATAAGAAACATGAAAAGATGCATATTACACAATATTATAAGAAAGCCAATGGATCAATTCAAGCTTGCTGCCGTCTGACTGTTTGAAGTAGTAATTAAGTATATGTAAATCATATGTATCAAATTCCATTGTAGCGTTACATACAATGCAATATGTGTCAATGGAAGAAAACAATTTATACTGAGTCGCAAAAGAACCAGGGCCCGGTTTCTCGAAAATACTTAAGTCTGCTATTTTACTTAAACTCAAATAGTGTACTCAATTTAAGTATAAAATTGAGCACACTATCGAGTTTAAGTAAAATAAGAGACTTAAGAATTTTTGTGAAACCGGGGCCAGTTGTATTAAAGCATCTAACAAATCACTTCACTTTACCTTTACATCGAAGGTGCAGAAATATGAAATTTACATGAAAATTCAGCCATGCTGATTCAAATGATAAAGTTTTCTTTGTATGAAATATATTTTCTTTCTATAGTTTGTTTTTATTGGTTAACACAACTGCAACGTTTATTTGATTAATTTATTAAACTTCCACTTAAACACTGCATTTTTCTTTAAGTATCGTATGCCTGTGCCAGTTATAATATGTGCAAAAGTATTTTGTTTTACAATGCTGTACGTCATCGGAGTGTGTTTACAGGGTAGGATAACTGGCCTTGGACGCAATTCCACAATTGTTACGGTCATTCCGAGTCATGTATACATAACCTTCCTCTCCCCAATCTTGACCCCAGCTGTAAAATAAAATAAAGTAATTGTTCACTTGGACACCACATACTGGCGCAATATCATATTTATAGTTTCCAAGGGAATGACTTTTATCAGAAACTATTTATTTTGTTCCAATCGTTTACTAGTGTATTACATATATGATACGTATAAAAATAGTTCAAATATACTTAAATCAGCATAGTTTCATACATGTGATTGCATAAGAATGACTGCAGGAAAAAAATCTATCATTAACATGAAATGCATGGTTGTGCGCTGTGTACATGTAGACTTGTTACGTTTCCCGTTTTTCCTATATATTTGAAGCTGTTACCCTTGTTATCAGTTTTACGGTCATTTTCATTTTCATTTTCCATATCGCTGAACCGTTTGTCAAATACATTATCATAATGTTTGTGTTCTTTGAATGCCAGGAAATACATGGTTTGTGTGTGCATGAGTACATACACTTGATTACTTTCGACTGAGTAATATTATTACCTGTTCTTGACGATCCAATAATCCTTTCCTGTTGCGTTCTCACTCCCGTACCCAGTAGCCAACATGGCGTGGTTTAGGTAACGGTCGAATCGGTAGCAATCGGGGTTATAATATATTCCAGCCTTGTAATACCTGGGGTAAGACAGCATATAATGTACGCTACGTGCACTCGTATACGATTGCAGTCTAGTATCGTGAAAGCATGTATTCTGATAACTGATACCTTACATTTACATAAAGGTTCATGAAATTAATATAATTCGCCCCATTGGTGCAAAAGGGTACCAAGTACCACCGTCTTATTCCATATACACTTGATACCTTATTACACTAATGGGACAAATTATGCTGTCTAATATCAATTTGGTTTCACTCTATTTCCATTAGTTTAACTTAATGGGTCTTTATCAATAATGATATACAATTAGGAATTACTTCTTATCAATTAGAATAATCCTGACACAAACGAAACTCATGAAAGTTATTTATATGCCAGACGGTTCGTCAACGCAACATGTAATCGCTTATTGACGTATAATGCTGAACATATACATTATACATGTACAAGCCCTTTTTATCTAGTGTAATCGTTTTAGAATTCGGTTTGTAAAGTGAAACGTATACACTTGTGTAAGTGTAGCAAATGTTGCAAAAATAATAAAACAATTATAAACTACACAATTGCCTCAGTGTACGATCATTTTTAATTTAAATAAATCAAGTATATCTGGCATGGCATGACATATTCTTAACTATATAATTCAAAATTAGACCTTACGTGAAACCGCGACCAACTACATAGGCAGCTATAGCTATTGGTCCGACTTTTGCCACGTCCGACTGAAGAGAATATTCCGTATTTCCCACAGTTGTGTAGTTTTTTATATAAGCCATATTGAGGTCTTTATTGTGATGGCAGCGACTGTCCTGAAAGTAAACAATACAATTTCTCTTTATCTTGTTTTAAGTGAAACATTGATTGATAGCTATTACTTAAAACAATATAAGCCTTTACGTATTCGTTTTTAAGTTTGATTTCATGACTTTCTATTTTATCATAATCCGCCGGGCCCGATTAGCTCAGTCGGTTACGCGTCTGACTATCAATCCAGGGGTCCTGAGTTCGAATCCCCCGCCCGGCAACATTCTCCGTGATGATTGATATACGACATTGTGTCTCATTATCATTCGTCTCTCACTACTGATTCAAGTGGGAAAATTATCAGTTACTTGCGGAGACGGGGTGTGCTCGAGTACTGGTTTTTCTCAGGAAACAATTGTTAGGTTAAATGATGGTCTGTTAGCCCTCGACGTCATAAAAATGACGCTAAATATTCAATCAATCAATCAATTATCATAATCCATTGCAAATTTTTCTTTTTGTTTATATAAGTAGGTCTTCGTATGCGATAAACTGTGGTATTGACTCATTATATTTGTTTTTGAATATAATATATTTGCTATCAAAATGATAAAGTTCTTCATGTGCTTTCCTGTTTCAGTTTAAATAATCCCAAAGCTTACTGTTCTCAAATTTAGACTTATGTTTACTTTCAATGTGCTTAAAAAGCTCGTAACTCTGACCAATATTGTTAACCATGCATACATTCCAGAAGAAATGATTGAAACATTCAACATTCATTGAACAATATTTGCAAAGGTTTGAGAAGACTAATTTGCAATTTAACAAATATTTATTAGTGGGTATAGTTCTCACAATATCTTATATCGAAAATGTCTTAGTTTTGTATTAAGTGTTGATTTAAACGACATAGAATATATTTTGTTTCATTAAATTTATGGAAACATGGCTTCCCATTTTAGTTGTAATTTCACAACTATAGCAAACAGTTATATCAAGACTCATATGCATTCCTTTATCGATAATTGGAATATGATAAGAGCATCTAAATTGTTATAATGCCTTACGTGTACGATCAATCTAAACTGAAATATGACTAAACATTAGGCAAAGACATGCAATATTTATAATGCTATGGTTTAGATACGGTTACGGTATTTCTGTTTTAACTAAGTTACTGGCGCACGGTTAATAAAATATAATAAACATTGCATTATCTCCAATATTATTGGATATATCCAGACCAGTCCAAACCATATCCAGCCTCAAAAGTTATATTATCAAATGGCATTGCTCATATTTTTCTACAAATTTCGCCAAGTCTCTATAGCATAACTTTGTTTTGTATATATGTGGTCCTTCAAATGGATTAACTGAAGCCAATATTTCAAACAATTTGTCAAATATGCAGCAGAAAGTGGAAGCCTTCCACATTATAATAGAGCAAAGCAATTAAAAGGGTTTTGCAGGTATTTACAGTATTGCTTGCAAAAATTTCTTTGTACATGTTCTACTTTGTCAACAACATAATGTAACCCCCAAATGTTTACCCACAGCATAAAATGGGTCTAGCACACAGTATCACATAATTTGAAAGTATCGTTTGTATTCAGCTACCCAAATTACCTTTGGAATCAGAAAATACAGACTGACACTTTTAATCATATCTGATATCGGTAAATTGACTAAGTATTGATTTATTATACTAAACGTTCTTTAACGGAAACCACTGATACAAGTACAGATATTAAATACATTAGAGTAATCTTTCGTTAAATTTGTTATTACTTTATTCAATTACGAATCTCCGTGAAATCAAAAGTTCGTACCAATTGCATATACTGTACAAGCTATTTTATGACAGAAAAACATACACTTGTCGGGAAAGTATCAATACACAAGACGGGACGACATTGTATGACATGTCTAGTTTTAAAAAATAAGAGAGTTGAATTAGGCAAATATAATTATGTTTGTATTACGTTATACTATTTATTGTAAATTTTGACATTTACTCCGATTTATTTTTGATTTCCCAAAACTTCGACAGTAAACACTTTTTAATTCTTCCCGCTAGGTTAGTGACGTACGAGTACGCCGAATGGTCAGCTGCTGTAACGACAATTAAATTACGTCAAAGTTTCGTGAACGTTTTAGAGTGCTACGGAATCGGGGACATGTAAGGAATTCATTGCATTTGCGTTTGAGTACAATAAACCTAGATCAAAGGATGCCAAATACTGTGATAAACTACTGTGATAATCTTATACACTATGATAAAAACTAATCACCGACTCTACTTAACTCGTTTTTCCAGTTATTTATAAATTGTTTAAATTTCCGGGTTTTTTTCATGAAATTTAAGCCTTAAAGACAACAGTTTATTATTTGTTGATGAGCAGCAAGAACGGTTAGTTATTCCATTTGTATTATGATATCAAACTATGAAGTACATGCCCACACATAACAGTAAAAGTGAACTAAACGGTCGTGGAAGTCGTGTAAATATCAAGGGTGGGTATGTTTTGTGAATTGTCTCAAATCAGCTTCCTTTACCGGTCGTCATACGTACCCTTTCCACGTACGGATAGTAGTATTCAGCGTTGATACCGTTCTGTTTGATGTATTTGAATGCCTCGGTCATCCATCCTCCGCTACATCCGTTACAACTATAACCTATAACACAACAAGTGATCATATCGGTAAGTAAGTTAAACGTATATTTGACATGATGTTCAGAGTTGCTGTTAGAAAAAAAACTCACCACTGTGTACGTGCTAGATTATGAGCGTCTTAGACAATAACTAACTTCCAAGAAGTACATTAGTTTAAATAAATAAAGATATATTAGGTAGTCAAATTAATTATTCGCATTGACTCTGTGATGAATAATGTTATATATTTCGGAAATCACTACGCCAATGAAACTGTGGTCATGGAAGAGATTGATTACAAACGACCCTCAAATCAGAATAATAAAACCGGGCATGTACAGTGTTCATAATGGTTCATGGAATTTGCATGAATCACATATCTCAAAATATCCTGTTTTCTCAAGCGGGAGTGTATACGTAGTAAATATGGAGACGACAAAAATCTGCATACCATTAAATCTAGAAAAAAATATTGTTTGTTAATGATCTTTTTCAATTACTTCATTGATTTTATTAGTTATATATATTTACCTATATAATTCATATTACAAATAACCACAATGTAAAACTATAAACACATTTTTTATCCTGCCGTGTAGATTCCATTTTAGTGATATTTATGATTTTACATATTTACATTTATACCCCAGCTAGAAAGCATATTGGGCTTGTTACCGCCTACTATCGATTAATACGTAACATGGTTTTTACATGTGAATTATGTTTAAATGAGGAGCAGTTATATTTCAATGAAGGTAAAGCTGGATAGTTTATTGGAACTGAATGAATCTGATTCAGATATAACTTTAATACACTGTAGATGTATACTGATAAACTGTATCAAATGCACAAAAATGACATTTGTTGTCTTAAAAATGTCCAAGACATGTTTTTTATCTAAAATGTAAACAATCTCGCTTATTGAAAAAAAAACAACAGATATTTGGCGGCATTTCTTAGGATGCGGAGTTATTAAATTATATATCATTTATTTCACAATGAAATAAAACTGTTTTTCAGTTATATTTTTAAATTTTTATGCTTGACTTGAAAGCCGTGTTTCAAAATTCAGGGGAAATCATCCAACGGCCATTACCTCCCTTTTATACCCAGACAGAGTAACCAATATCATATACGTTTAGATATTAAAACACGCTTTGGACATGAGGTATGGATAGATTATTTAGACATCATTCATTATCAGATGATGCGTACAGATATTACACAACATAATCATCTTTAATGGTACCCTTTATTAAGTCGATATTTGAAGTCAGTCGCATACATCTCATTACCACACATAATAATAAGCCCAGGCTTAGTCCTTTTAGTGCTTTGCTTAATATATGTAATGTATGGGTTGTATAAATTGTATATGCTATTCAAAATAAAACTGTTAAATGCAAATACAGGACATAGTTTCAAAATCGTAGGAAGATTTGGGTTAAAATTGCACTAATATCGTGGCAAATAAGATTGATTAAATTATTTTTGTACAAACCTTTATCTGTGTTGTGGTTGTCAAAAATGTGTAGACAATTTTATATTTGCATGCAATTACCTTTTTGTTGAGATGCACAATCGACCAGATCCTGTACTGATGCATCTGCTATTCTGGGATATTTCTTAAGTAATTGCCCTTCGAGAGCACCAACGGCGGAAAACGCCCAACACGATCCGCAGGTTCCCTAAAAAGAGTTTGAAAACAAAAGTAAAAAAAAAAGTTGACATAATTTGACCATATGACTAATCTCTACATGAGCCGTTTGTAAGTCTGAATTTATTAAATGTATCAGTGACTAGAAGTTACAGTTGTGGACTTCGGATATAATTCACAAATTGAATGATCATGAACTGTTTTACAAACATAATATGACTTAACCGTGTCATTCATAAGTGTCTGATTATAATTGCCAAACCTTGCTTCATCAACGTCTAAAGTTAAAAGGTATAATTTTGGAATTGTTTAATGCTTTTTTACATACTTTATCATTTGTAAAGCAAACATTAAAGTTTAGAACACCAATGTCACTTTTTTATTAACTGAACGGTTGAATGACGAACTTGGCTTAACATGTGCATGTCAATATATGTACTTTCTGAAAATGAAAAAGTATAGGTCTAACTACACAGCTAAATTTTGTTCTTTGTTCAAGAAGGTCTAGGCTTTCCACGTTAAAAACAATTTACATATAAAATCTTTTAGAATCTATTTTTTTATAGCAGGAACATTTTTGCACATAAAACTTCATAATAACTGGTAGGTTGACCAGTTTGCTTTTTAAAGACAGTGCAGTGACACCCTAAGCATTATTTAAAGAAGAAGTCCTCAAAATCTCATAAGCACATGCATCTGTTAAAATCCTATATTTATTTTTATTTTTAACACCGGTGACGTTTTATTATAATATCCGGCCAGCCAAGGCTTTGTTTTACTCATGCGAAGCCCCAATGCACTTTTTTGAAAATATTTCTAACCAAATTACGAGTACTTTTTTAAAGTGTACTAATCTTGCTACCGTGACAAAAAGGAGCTCAACTGTGTAGTGTGACCTATTTAATATTTGGTTTATTAACAAAACACCTGATGCTTTACTGGCGTCGTTAGCTTTCCCCTCCAGTTAACCTCGTCCGGTACATCAGGGTCCGGCTCAGTTAAACCTTCTGGATAAACTTCATCTTCCGGAATCATGAGATTGTTCATGTACATATAATGAAACTCATCTTCGGCCTGAGATGAAGATCAGACAAATACATATTTAATCGTTTATAAAAACTTGGATTACTTCATTATGTATAATCTCAAATTTATAAAATTAATTTATAAATCTTTACATTTGTATCATTAGACTATTGTTCGTTTGTATTTACTGGGCACTCATAAATAGTCCGCATATGTCCGTGAATTGATTGTAGATGTCTGAACGTAAACAGTATATATCTGTTGACAAGCCGATATCAATACATTATAAAATTGGTATTGTATCGCACTCGCTAATTGCTGCACGGAGAAGGCAGAACATATTGGTGAAGATTGAGTAGTGTCTGATTAAAGCTTACTCATAATATTAGCAATGACCGCTGTTAAAAACCTACGTAATGATGCAGTTAAATGTCCGTTAAACGGCAGCGAGGTTTTGAGTACTTTGATTAGTCAGTTGCTTTAGCGAATTTTAAAGTTGAATGATATCAAAGAGAATCAAAGAATTGTGGGACATAGTTATTATTTCCTTTTCATTTTGGGGTTTAACATACCTGATTCGGTAGATATTATGGATTTTGGATGTACTTATTTAAGAGATAATTGTATATGGTGTTCCTACTATCTGGAATGACAATTAATAATATATTAATTATTATTAAATATATATGATTTCTTGTTTAACATCTTGCCGTGATGACAGTACCAGATCAGAGAAATGGTTTTCACCAACAGTGTACGTCTCTTCACCAGCAAGGTATCTCTTGTTATGCTCTTCGATAAACCTCAACGCATCTTCCCAATACATACGTCTATAAAAATAAATAAATAAATACATTTAAAAAAACACCATGTGCGATAACTGATTTCAGGAAACAAAACATTTCAGGACATAGATTCTATAATATTTCTAAAAACTGGACTCTGTGACTTTTTTTTGGTTGTAAAATATGTAAAGTAAAATAATGGTTAAGACATTCATTTTTTGAAAAATACAATCAGATTGTTAGCATTGTTTCAGCAACCAAAAATAGTCAATTGTTTTGAGTACTTTCGTTTTTTTTAAGTATTTTGAGACCGTTTCTAATTTTCACTCAAACATGTATAAGTTTATGTCAAATTCCGGATAAATAACGAAACAGCAACAATCGAAATAGCCAATGCTTCAATAATGTTTAATCTATATCTTTGACCAACACTATATGAGCTAGGCTTTGCCACATTTGGTGGTTTATTATTATATCCTATCTAAATGTATGTTTAGCACGTACGTTACACATATTTAACATTGTACTTTAGAGCACAGATGTTAATGTTAACAAAGTAGACCAACCTTTTCAGTTCTTCGGCTAGATCCTCGTATGTTTTGTTGTGAACCTTTTTAAACGTTGTCCAATTGTCATCCAAACCGCGGTTTAATTGATCCCATACATTCCCTTCAGGTATCTCCCAAGAGTTCATACACGAGCACAAGCCAATACACATAAACAGTACGAACTTAGTTAACCCTTCCTGTAATATAAGCTTCAAATTTAAACTCAGACTGTCTTTATTAATAAATATAAGCCATCGACACCATATGTAAACATTTTATCAAAATAGTTTTCTCTAATTATGTGATTTTTTTCCAGTAAAATTATTAAATGTTCAGAAATATTTATGAAGTTTTAAATTCGTTAATTTCAATCTTAATCAATTATGTTAAGTTGTTTTTTTTTTATTATTGGGGTTTGGCGGTTATTTTAACACATTTCAGATTATATTTGACATAACACGTTTTATTGGCGGAAGAAGAAAAAACAGAATGAATCTGGGTTGAACTACCTTCTTTTCGCAAGTAACTGACAAACATTCTACATAAAGTTTTTAAACCGAACGGGACTCGAACCTACAACCTCAGCGGTGAGAAGGTAAACGATCCTGACATAGCGCCTTGAACCACCTCGCCACGGAGGGCCCTTATTCATGTTAAAGGTCTTACGCTCTACCATTGTCATCGCGCTCCGTAGTATTCAGTCAATTTATTCGATTTATTAATTAATAAGGATATTAAACAATATGGCATATTGATTATCTATATTTATATTAAACCATTTGTAGTAAAAATTCAAATTATTAATCATATTACAAGATTTTTAATCAATTTGTCAGATATTAATTTTTTTTTAATTATATGTTGATACGAAACGTAAAACAAATATCAAGTTTCACATATTATTCTAGAAATACCAAATGAGAAAACATTGTTTAATGCGACTTACCATGATTATGTCCGTTGTGTGACTGAGACCTGAATTTAAGATTACGTATTAATAATTTAAAAGCAATGTACAAGTATCTTGATTTACATCCGGTTTAACACTTCACATTAAAATTGAATATAGCTCTACATTGTAATTTCATTAATAAAAACGCTCTAGATAGTAAGATTTTTTTCCATATGGTAATATATAGATGAATTTGATGAGTCAGTATACATTATGCCTTATGCCGTTTCAAGCAAAATTGCACATGTACACATCTAGCAATATAATTATTTCGTATGACTTTACTGTGCATATTAATTTTACTTTTAAAAATGGATTTAATCAACACTATGTCTGGTTATAATCACATTTCAACACATTGCAGATACATGGTTGTTTTAGCATTAGTAATGCTGTAATTAAGTAATTTTTGTGTTCAATATTATTAGAGAATAGCAGTTTCTGGCATAGTTTCTTAAATGCACAGTTCTTAAAAGACATGAGAATATGTTATATGTGTTAATGCCACAGTGTATTTTATATTACCACATAATCGCCGTGGCCAAATCAAGCATATGGTAATGTATACTTTATTGTGCAATGTATTTCAATTAATGTAACTTACCGAAATACGCTTTTGTTGGTGTTTTCAATTTGTATAAGTGTTGATTTATGGTATTTTTGCAAATTTTAAAGCCTTACTGGCAGTTAAATCTTGAAACAAAAAGAAACGACAATTTTATTTTATTTTAAAATTTCTTTCCGACAAAACAGTTTTGTCTTTCCTACAAATAGTCTCGAATTGGAAAATCAAATTTTTGCACTGTGCATTCATGTATTTACAACTGTGTTACAGTAACATATGCTGTGAACGATAATGCACATTATGTATACGTTTACATGTAAAAACATGCAAAAATTAGTTATTTTATGACTAAATAAACAATTTACTTAGACAGGAACGGTTGTAAATACAGTTTTTATTTTTTTATTAATATCTTACATTTATATTTAAAACCAAACTTTTGGCAATTAATTGTTTAGAGCTCCCCATTAATTCAAAAGGAATTTCATCTACTTATCAGGTCAAGTGTTCGTTTCACTGAACATTTTAATATGGCAATTCTGATCGTAAGAGCAAATTATATTCAAAGTTTGATAGTAATATTGTTACATTATAGCATTGTTTCAGAATGTTGCATTGTTGGGAGAATATATATGCACTGTATAATGATTAAAAACTAATTCAGTGTCAAACACAAGCTGCTATTTGTCAACTATGATGTTGTGGTAACCTAATGTTGTTACAATGTTATTGAACCGGTCACATATTCATTAACGTATAAGTCTACCATTGATTTCTGTTCTTTATTCATAGTCAATAAAACATGCATTTCATTCATAAAGAGACCCAAATGAAAGAAAGAAATGAAACTTACATATTATTGATTTTCAACAACTCCTGCACTACCAAAATATGATGAGAAAAGTAAGTTATGTAATATATGATACACATTTTTTTCTGTTCAGGGGTTCTTTTTTTCTAAATTAACAATTCAAACATGACTGTGCTCTTAAATGTTTTAAATAGATCCCTTATGGAGTTCAAAAATAAAAATGAGCATTAAAAGAAAGGAGATGATTTTTTTAAATATTAAAGAGAAACAAGTATTATTTATAACTACCATTATACGTCTACTCCACGAAAGCATTTCCTGTGTCCAATGGATGGGATACTATGCATCTATTTTTGTAATATGTTGTACCCACACTAATCAGTATTACATGTCACTTATTATAAAAGAAAAATGTTATATATAAGCTTTAACTTTTTAATGGAAAATCTAAGTCAAGGCTTTAATAAATTAATATCAATAATACAAATATTAATAAGATAAATAATAAATACGAATACAGACAGGTATCCATATCATTGAATTATTTAAAGTTAAATGTAGAAACAGCAAGTGATACTAATTTAAACTAACCAAGTAAACCTGTGAAATAGCCGATCACATGATCATAATGAATCTTATTTGCAAAAGAATTATTGCTGTATATTAACATAAAATAAACTTAAAACATGTCTTTTTTCATTAAACGTTTTATATGCCGTAAATTTCCAGCCCTGCAGATCTTGTCACCACCACCAGTACCATAAAAAAGAGGCCGACGAAGAAATACCATTCATTTAAAGTGTTATGAATGGTATATATACTTCCCCTTTAGTACATACTTAAGCTTTTTGCAAACTAAATTGAAAAGTTACATTCCCTAAATTAGATAATTAAACATCATCACAGTATACACGTGTATTTGTTTCGCTTATTTCTGGTTGTTAATATAACCGACATCTGAACGAATTAGCTATGTGGCTATCCAATTATTTATTCTAGATCTTGCTCTTTCAAAAGCACTATGATTCAATCGATTCCTGCATTGAAGCTGAGGTATGATTTACTGCCACGCAATGAAAGTGAGAATTAAATCATTCGTAATGTATCAATAGCATTGATACGTAAAAGTAACGGTTGCAACATTAATTATACTGTCCCTAACACCGGATTCCATTTCATACCACCTTTACCCTGCCACCACACGATGTTTTTACCGCTGCTTAGTTCCAATGTTGATGTGAGGTGATAGCCAAGCATGAGTTAAAGATTCCTTTATAATTGAAGAGCTTGTAATTCGTAATGCGAGACATGCATTAAAATTTAAAAAAAGTGTTAGTGTACTCGGCAGATTGAAAAAGAAAAAGAAATGTATAAAAAAACATACTCACTTATAATGTTAAAAGTTCCTTAGTGGATATCCTTGCATGTATATAAGATAGAAAAGCGGTCGATTCATACCTACCACATCTTTTGATTTCTTAATTTGACAATCCGTGCTTTGCAGCAACTGCGGCTGCCCGCATACGAAGAGATGCGTTCTGTACTTTAGTTCTGTACTTAGTTGTTAAATAAAGTCTTGACATGCTTAGAAACATCTTCCTTACTATAAAATATTCTACAATGACCTGCCCTGTTCTCCATTAAGTTTACTCTTTAAAACAATACCAAACATATATGTTTCCGCCAAACATTTGACAAACAAATTTACAATCAACTCTGTTATTATTTGATTAAATGGTGATGGCCAATAATATTCATATGTTTATTTACCTACACCCTCATCCGAACCCAGCATATTAAATTGTTCGAATTTATTCACAGTCGTATTATCAAATTTCTTGATATCTGCAAAATAGAAGTATGTTAGAAGCAAGGCCGAGGAGATCAATCATTGAAATGATTCTGGAAATAGCGAAGGTTCGCTATCTACAAATGGGGACAGCAAGTGGAACCTTGACCGCTGCTGTCGAATAATAGATTCGGCAATGCTATTATGTTTACTAGTTAAATGTACAGATTGTTCGCGACATTGTTTGCAAGACCAAATGACTGAAAAGGGCCATTTTTTTATATATATTTTTTTAAATAAGCATGGTAATCTTTTTTTTGCCCTCAACAATGTCTTAAAAACGTTATGTCTGATAATGAAAGACCCTAACCATGATTAAGGCCAAGCAAGGTAATCCCAATGGGAATCAAAATATACCCAATAACATAATTCTGCAATTCCAGCACTATCTCTGAATAAAGAGACACGTTCATTTTTCATTGAACCAGCACATTTCAGGCATAAAAGAAGAGCGTGAAGCATTCAATGAGAACTATCCAGACTTTCAAGTCCTCATAATACTCGACGTTGGCTCTAATGTGGTGTCTCTGATGCTCCAGACCAGACATAACATCATAAAACGCGGGTTGAATGTTCTTGCTGTTGGAATCGCAAGAGAACATAATCCCTATCAGAGACTTTCATGGTATCCTTTTTACTATTCATGTACAACAATAATAGCGATTTCAACTGGCATTATTTGTCATAAAGAATTCTGACAAAGAATGAATTGCTACCCTTTGGCCCATATACTGGAATTTAAACCCATCACTTAATAACGAAGGAACAAGTTTAAGTAATCTTCTTGGATCACCCCTGCTAGTAAGCTGTGCAGTAGCAGATTAGAGTTGTCCTTTCAGTTGAGGAACTACGACCTAAATTAAGATGAACAGGTTATTGCCAGTGCGGTTACATCGTGGTATTTACTTTGTTGCGATATAAACTTCCGGTTTATGACTCTAGCAGATAATGGTCTTGGCAATATATTTCCCAAGCCATAATATTTTTCCGTTTACAATATATATTAATATTACAAGGGCCGTGTGTTCAAATCCCTAAAGTGGCAAAAATATTTCCAAAATTGTCCATGGTCTTTCACACTTCTCCATTGAGGTACAAAAAGTCGGAAAATTACAAAAGTTGAGTTTACATATAACAATAATAATACCCGCCTATGTCTTGTGTACATTAATGGCGACGTCAATATATGCGTTGTTTAGGCAACGTTTTTGGTCGTTGTTGCGGTGGCACAGTCGATAGATACGTCGTCATTAACGTACTAGAAGCTGACGCCGCAAGGGCCACGGGTTCGAATCCCGAAAATGACAAAAATAATTCATGTCTCTTCCCCTTTTAGGCATAAAAAACTAGGAATAATACAAAAATAGAATTACATAATTATATAAATATATTTTTTATCTTTAATTTTATTTTTTGTTTGTATATTTTAGCAAACATGAAACCCCAAATCCCTTACATCACCAAATGCATTACCAAGAATCGTATGAACCAAACACTGCATGCCCAAGCATCATTTTTTTCTAAATTCACAATTCACACATGGCAATGCTTTCAAAATGTTCAAAACACAACAATAACACCATTACAATAACAAATGAGTATTAAAATACGTAAACTGCATTATCAATGAAGAAACAATGGCTATTTATAACGGCCAATCAGCGATTATCCCACGGAAGCATTAATTTTCCTGTTTGCAATGGTGGTTGTTGTTGTATGGTGTTTAGTGTCGCTTTCAACAACTTTTTCAGTCATATCTCAAATCTAAAAATGTTATGACCTTCTTCATTGTTTCTCAAAACAACTTGTGGTCTGATTGTGACGCCCGGTTAAATCGCTGAACCAAAGATATTTATAAAACAATAAAACGAAGAAAACAGTTAGGACTAGATATTTATTTTCGTTGTATTTCATTATCAAAATAAGCATGGAACCGTTGTGAACGTCATTTAAGTTCGTATATTGTAAAACTGATCATCAAAATGTCGATGCTTCTTTGTTTACGCGAGAAACGTAAAAGTGGTCCGGCTCAGGGATTTTATCGAAAAATAAAAGTCTTTAAAGCAATGACGTTGTCCAATGAAAATGATTTAAATTCATATATGATAATGAGATTGGAATTATAAACAAATTAAAATGTACAGAAATCACCTCATTATCACTGATAAGCAAATCCGAATTAATTGATATTTTAAATCGACCAGGACATGAAAAAAAACGATATTTCTGTGGGAATTTTGAAACATAACCCTGATTTCAAAATAGATATATGTAGCTGCATATATATACTGCTTCTTTATATAAGATGAAACACAATATACAGTGTGTAATCAAGATTCCAGGTTAAATTGAAGTCAAAATGAAACAACTTGACACATTTCATAGTCACAAAATACTTCGCAATTGTCATCGAGAAATATATATTAACCTTACCTAGGCCCGTAGGCCCAGTTACACGAAGAACTTCCCGTTTCAGTATATCATTTTGGCATTTTATACCCATATGGAATTACGCGATGAAATATATATAAGCATGAAATATTGGAAAAAAAAGGTTTGTTTGCAAATGTCTGATATTTTGTGTATTAAGCTTGTAGTGTCATTCAATTTTCAATTTCCTAAAACGATTGAAATATGACCATGTTTACGCAAGATAGCCGATAGTGTAAGTGACATCTTAATTAAATGGCAGTGAGAGGATACATATGTGTGATAACTAATTACACTATTTAATTATCGTCTGCGCCATTCCCTAATACTTAAATAAACGTCCAGATAACATCACGGGACAAGTACGTGTTTACTTTATCTCATAAACAACGTGTTCCGTAATCTGGGACAGCGTTTCAGTTATATCTACTCTAACTTATTTAAGATGTTTTGTTAGAGTGAGTAATGTTATGTTATGAGTAATATAAAAATTATACAAATCAAACATGTCTCTTCCAATAAACACACACATTATAAACAAGATCATAATGAAACCACCAACTCCCAACCAACTCAAACAAAGTTAACATAAGTTTATAAACATCACATCCTACCCAAACCCGTACACAACAACCCACCCAACCAAGTTATAACCAAGACCTGTGTGTACCAAATACCTACCTACCAACACAACTAACCTAGTTATAACCAAGACCGGTGTGTACCAAACCCCTACCTACCAATCGAACCAACCTAGTTATAACCCAGATCAGTTTGTACCAAACCCCTACCTACCAGCCCAACAAAGCAAGTTATAACCAAAACCAGTGTGTACCAAACCCCTACCTACCAGCCAAACAGAGCAGATTATAGCCCAGATCAGTTTGTAACAAACCCTTACCTACAAGCCCAACAAAGCAAGTTATAAACCAGACCAATGTGTATCAAACCCCTACCTACCAGCCCAACAGAGCAAGTTATAAGCCCAGATCAGTTTGTAACAAACCTCTACCTACCAACCAACCAAATCAAGTTATAACCCAGACTAGTGTGTACTAAACCCCTACCTACCAACCCACCCAAAATATATTCTACCTACCAGCCCAACAAAGAAAGTTATAACCCATACTTAGTGTGTATCAAATCTCTACCGACAAGCCCAACAAAGCAAGTTATAACCCAGACCAGAGTGTACCAAACTCCTACCTACAAACCCATTCAACCAAGTTATAACCAAGACCAGTGTGTACCAAACCCCTACCTACAAACCAATTCAACCAATTTGTAACCCAGGCTGGAGTGTACAAAATCCATACCTACATACCCATTCAACAAAGTTATAACCCAGACCAGAGTGTACCAAACTCCTACCTACAAACCCATTCAACCAAGTTATAACCCAGATCAGAGTGTACCAAATCCATACCTACAAACTCATTCAACCAAGTTATAACCCAGAACAGAGTGCACCAAACCCCTACCTATAATCCCATTCAACCAAGTTATAACCCAGACCATTGTGTATCAAACCCCTACCTACTAACCTAACCAACCCAATTATAATCAAGACCAGTGTGTACCAAACCCCTAACTACCAACACACCCAACCAAGTTATAACCTAGACAAGTTTGTATAAAACCCCTACCTACCAACCTACTCAACATAGTTATAACCAAGACCATGTGTGTACCATACCCCTACCTACCAACCCACCAAACGAAGTTATAACCTAGACCATTGTGTACCAAACACCTACCTATCAACCAACCCAGCAAAGTCATAACCCAGACCAGTGTTTACCAAACCCCTACCTATCAACCAACCCGGCCAAGTCAAAACCCAGACCAGTGTTTACCAAACCCCTACCTACCAACCCACCCAGCCAAGTTGAAACCCAGACCAGTGTATACCAAACCCCTACCTACCAACCCACCCAACCAAGTTAAAACCCAGACCAGTGTGTATCGAAACGCTACCTACCAAGTTAGCAAAGCAAGTTATAACCCAGACCAGTGTGTATCGAAACGCTACCTACCAACTTAGCAAAGCAAGTTATAACCCAGACCAGTGTGTATCGAAACGTTACCTTCCAACTTAGCAAAGCAAGTTATAACCAGGACAAATGTGTATCGAAATGCTACTTACCAACTTAGCAAAGCTAACCTACCCAACAAAGTTATAACAAAATTGTGTAAATCAAATTCCTACGTACAAATCCAACCAAGCAATTTATAACCCTGATCAGTGTGTACCAAACCCTTACTGAACAACCCACCCAACCAAGTTATAACCCAGACAGTTGGTAACAAACCCGTTCCTACTAACCCACACAACAAAACTAGTTATAACCCAGATGGTTGGTAACAAACCCTTTCCTACCAACCGACCCAACCAATTTATAACCAAGACCAGTTTGTACCAAATCCCTACCTACCAACCCTACCAACCAAAATATAATCTTTGTTCTCTGGCCATAAATCTTCCGTTGACTTGCAGAGATAAGTTGCGTTGTAAAGAATAAAAGCCATGTAAACAACAAATTGGTCTTATTCAGAAACTGTTCAGCTAATACAAATCAAACTGTGTCGAAATAATATTATGTAAAACCGAAAGGTCCCCCCTGACAATCTAAACCTGACCTAAATGACACTGTTTGTCTGATACAAACTAATTTCAAACCGTTTAAATTAAATTCCAAAATGCCACTCACCCTAATGTTACTTGGGTACCAGCCCAACCTATCCAGTTGTACCCCGGGCATGTTTAATAGAAAGATTATCATAGTTTACCAAAGGAAATATTTATCTCTGTTGCTGTATTGCCAAAAGCTTTGATATTTTTGCGTTTAGCATCAGCTTATGGTCTGGTACTAATGTATATATTTTAGCTTACCTGAGCAAAGTTCAAGGGGAGCTATTCCAATTGCCTATTGTCCGTTGTCCGTCGTCCATCGTCCGTCTGTGAACATTTTGTTGTGTGCACTCTAGCACATGCATATTTCATTGGATCTTCACTAAACTGATGTTTTCGTTAGATAATCATAATATCTCGGACAAGTTCTTGAATTGGTTTAAACGAAATAATAATGTCAGAGTTATGGACCTTGAAATATTAGAACAAGCATTATTTTACCTTATTAGCACTCTAGCACCCGCATTTTTTATTTGATCCTCAACAAACTTGCATAGTAATTATATAACCATAATATCTCTGTCCAGGTCTTTAACAAGACAATAAATAATGTCAGAGTTATTGTCCTTGAATCATCAAATATTGCACTATTTAACCTTGTGTGCTTTCTAGCACCTGCATTTTTCATTTGATCCTCATCAAAGTTACACAGTAATTATATAATTATAATATCTGAGAAGTTCTTGAACTGACCGAATCGGATAATTAATGCTGGATTATGGCCCTTGGATTACAAAACTGGCACTATTTAATCTTATGTTCACTCTTACACCCACATATTTCGCTGATTCTCACCAAACTTCCACAGTAATTATATTACTATAATATCCTAAATTCTTAATCTGTACAGGTTAAGTAATAAACACCAGAGTAATGGCGCCTTTGAATTGTAGGCACTCTAGCACCCACGGTTTTCATTAGATTTTCGCAAATCTTATACAGTAGTTATATAACTATATTATCCTGGACGAGTTATTGAACTGGCTAAATTGGGTAAATAATGTGAGACATATGGCCCTTGAAATATCCAAATTTGACTACTATTTGGCCTTGTCGGCACTTTAGGCCCTGTATTTTTCATTTTAACCTCATCAAACATGCACAGTAGTTGTATAATCATATTATCTTGGACAAGCTTTTGAACTTGCCAATGTCGATTATTTATGTTGTAGTTATGGCCCTTGAGTTGTCAAAATGCGTTATTTGCGCTCTAGCACCTGCAGTTTTCATTTGATATTCATCAAATTGCACAGTAGTTATATATCTATGATATTTGAACTAATCAAATTCAAATGTCTGAAGTATGGCTTTTACATTATCAAAAATTGCGTCCTGTGGCATTGTTTCCTCTGCCATAGGTGAGCGATTTAGGACCAATCTGGCCCTCTTGCTTTTAAACATTGTGTTGTTAACCACAATGTTCCTTTGGTTTCAAATCTTATGATATTTCTGTTACTTAATTGATGTTTTTTTAATCACATGTGTACTTTTTGATCCATTTTGAACTTTATCAAATGGCTGTTGTTTATCAGTGTCATTCTGTTTGGAATAATCGTTGTAGCAGTTCTTTTGATATTCCCATTTGATAAGTCGAAACATCCTGCAGAGAGTCTTAGAGCAAATTTCGGCTATTTGTTACCGTAAGTGTGTTTTTTTTCTTTATAGTAGACATGTTGGCTACAGTCATTGAACATGAAAAGGATCTGAAGATACCAGACACCATTGGCGAGGAGGATAAGATAGACAATAAGTTGTAAGCAGGAGGTAAGATAATGCTGGTTAATTTAGGGTGGTCTACCACAGGGGTCACAGTTTAGCATATAATTTACACAGGGAAAACATAAAATATATATTTTCCCAAAAGTACAAGGCCTGGAAGTAATATAAACATGTAGCCCTCTACCAATGTTGTTTAAGCTGTGACCCTGTGTCAAACTTGGGTCAGCGACAGAGGTCTCGTTTTTCCATGTTATAAATACTGTATTATAGTCAGTCACTCATTTATTATTGTATTTTATTAGTTTGATATTAAAAATTTAAACCCAATATATATTTATGTGGGATATTTCATGGTTAAGTTGAGATAACAAAAATCCTAGTCCTTCTGTACTGGTCAAAGTAGGAATATTTCAGTGGTCACTTATGATGAATTACCCTGTCAAAATATAACATAACGAGACTAGAATTAGAGATATGAACTGGGCTTTATGGGCATTTTAGCAGAAGAGATTGTACATCTAGCCAGCACATATACGCATCAATATGGGGGAGTGATATGTATTGTAGAGAACTTTATCCATTGATTGCTCATTATCAAAAGTCATTTTAAGGCATTTAATTACTTAAATTTAGTCATATTTATCTGGGAAGCAGACAACCTGTTTTCAGTTTTCAATATAAATAACCTCCTAAGAGGAAAGTTATTTTGTGAATTTCTATATTTAGATTGTCGCAGTTCAATTCATCGGACGGTTTTCATCATAAACGGTTTTCACAATTTCTAACATTAGTTATTCTTGGAACAATGTAAGTCAATGTATGTATTTATTTTGTAATTATTCGGTACAGGAAACCATCGGATGTTTTCTCCCTTACCGACAAAATCTTGTCAGTCTCCCAACTGACTTTGTCAGTAACTAACGGTTACTTGTCGGGTGCCAAACAAACATGTTTTGTCCTTACAAGAATCTATCAATTGGTTAGGATTCGGACAATTCCTTGTCGGGATAGGTATATAAACAGCCGATTTTATATCCCTTGGACTTTTGAGATCTTTGAGAAACTTCAGATCTTTGAGAACGTTTTGGAACTTTTCGAACTTTGACGACTTTTGGAACTTTGATCAAAACGGTTAGGACTTTTAGACGCTTGGAGGAACTTTTGAAGTATATCACCGGATAGAGGTGCGATACGGGGTTTATTTATAATTCATCCAACGTACATATCAAGCATAATCTATATCAAGAAACGTATTCACTTATTTATTAAAAGTCCAGGTACATAGATCTATTACATTTACATATTGTGTCTATATTCTACTGAAAGAAATTGCAAGACAAGATAAATCTTCTATAATCTGCAGCCTGTGTTTTAGTTTTTTTAACCCTACCTTAGTTGATAATTAATGTTATGCCTTTTTATGAATGGCAAATGATAACTGTATAAGGATATGTGTGTATGTTTATATGCGTATTTGTAATACTGATATGGTGTGTGTGTGTGTGTGTGTGTGTGTGTGTGTGTGTGTGTGTGTTGCTATTATTTTGCTGTTTTAAGTAAAAAAAAATGATAGACATTTTATTCTGTAATTGTTACTGTTAAAAATGCCTCTATTTTCATACATAAAATCCAAAATGGTGGTTGTTATTTAACGAGTTCAAATATTATTTTTTAAATGAGACATTAAATTTAAACATAGAATATCTACTTAAAATGTTCAACTGACAGTAACAATTGTAACATATAAAACTATTATAATGCGATAATTGAATAAGTTTTCTAAATAAAATATATTTAAAACATGCTATTCCTTATAGAAAAAAAATCTATAACCATAAAACTACTTGTATACAATAGCCATTTAAAGAATAACACTTGTGTAAATGTATATGTTCTGTAAATTGAAATGGTAATATTGTAATATATTGTTATGCACAGGGGAACAAAATAAGACATTCAACAAAAAAAAAAAACTCATTGGATTGTGTCACCAATAAAATTATCATCAACTTTCGGATAAAGTGAACGTGGGGTCAATATTGGAACACATAATGATAAACGAAAGAGAAAGACAGATAAGTGGTTGAGAGAGAGAGAGAGAGAGAGAGAGACAGAGAGAGACAGAGAGAGAGAGAGAGAGAGAGAGAGAGAGAGAGAGAGAGACGGTACTAAAATGATTGAAGAAACGAAGGAGGAGGGATATTATGACACAAAGAGAGTAAAAAGGTGCACGAAAGGGCTAAAGGAGGGAAGGGGGACCACTCCCTCAAGAAAAACGGATTAATAATTTTAATATACGAGGGTTGTCCGAAACTAGCAAAAACATTTACACCTCCTTTACATACAGCATTCGTCTGGGTAGTTAAAACTCATTGGATCCGCCTGATAGAAAGTACTTGTGTTCTTTATTTCAATATAATTAGATTGTATATATATTATTTTACTTTCTTGGAATACATATTACAGTTCACAAGCAAGTTGTATATTATGTCTTATGTAATAAGAATGATAATATTTGCTGTTATTTTCATGATGTCTTTTATTTCACCTATACAATATCAGAGTCATATAAAAAAAATGAGTCACTAACAATAGCCTGTTCTCTGGTAGGAAACAGATGAAAAAATACCATCTTGTTATTAAAACAAAATTTCTTAACTGCGATAAGGGTCATAAAGTCACAATCCCAAATTTATACGAGCCACTCTAGACTTTTATAGCTGACATTATCTATGGGCTAACCAAACGTAACAAGATTATGCGCATAAAAGAGCAAAAGTCATGGAGGAAATCCAACACCTTGCCAATTTAAACAATGTCATTGTTCCCAAGTTCCAAGTCGTTCATTTCTACGTTAAATATAACTATATCAAGTTTGTTATCATATACTGAGTTCCAAATGTTTTGCATCTCTATTTGAAATGGCAATTTTTCGAAAACGGTTAAAAGTGCTTAAACTTAAAGCAAACAGTTTCGTAACACAGATCAGAATTTACGATATAGCAAATCCGTGTAAACACATTAACTGTCACATTCTCTCAGATCAAAAGTACAGATTTTGTCCATGTCCGGTATGACCCCCATTGGTGGCTATGAAGAAAATGAATTCGTGAGAAGTTCTAAGATACGTTATTGGTATGCTTTGTGTAGCAAGCCCAAGGTAGGATTTTCGAAAGTGTGTGGGGGAGTGAGATTTATGAGTAAAAAAGTCCCCAACTAAAATTCATTCTGACCCGTGTGCAATTAGTTACAGACTCTCTTTATATCCTGGAATTTCGGGGACGAAGTCGAGTTTTGTGTTGAGAATGTCATCGGGTGTTCGCGTCTAGCATCTAAGAGGTACTCGAACTTAAAAAATTAAAAGAAACAGGCACAAACAGCGGACAGACTATAAAAAGGGAAAAAAACATATATAACGCAAGCTCTGAGTATGTTGTGTCCCGGTATGGATTTTATCCGTGGTAAGTTGTGGCCATTTGATATGTTCCTTTAGTTAATTAATGTTAATTTGCAAACTTTTCATGACGTCTTGCGGGATGTAGGTCATACAGAGTAGCTGGGGAATGCCAAGAAATGAAAATAGTGTTTGGTAATGTTAATTAATGTCTATGTGGTTCTAAACTGATGACTATTTGTCTGGAAGAATGACAGTAGAAAATGATTCAGACAAAGTTTGACAGCTCAAAGTGACTTTACCAGGCAGCTATCAGAACCGGGATTACTTCAAAAGATGCATCATATATTTACATATATTCACATGAATTCAGATCTAATAAGTCTGTCAATTTTTATATCTAAATGAAATGTATGTACCTGCCGTGTTTCGCGTCAATTATTTTTTTATCACCGTTAGTTATACTGATCCGCGTCAGTTGTCCCCGGTTAACTTGTGTGATCAAACTATTTATTTACTTTCTAAACGCATCCCTTACATCCCAACATGCAGTGTTTTCTCTTTGAAAAAAAATGATTATACATTTCCGACCGACGCGTTTCCGGACAAGTTTTAGGACTTTTTATTAAGTTTAAATATCAAGAATCTCTTTGACCCAAGAACTTTAGATGGAGATGAAATTATAGTTTCTATATGTTTGTGCCATTTGCTGTCTTGACTAGAAGTTTTACCTATAGCTGTTTATGGTGTTCAATGATGGTTAATTGTATGCTGTCGAGATAAATGTGTGGACGCCTTTCTTCGTTTGTTAAAGATAAAAACAGTACTTGTTTTATTTGAGTGTACTAGTCACACTAATCCATGTACATAACATATGTATGTTTAACTTTACTTTCCGCTCATTGAAAGCCGTACTAGTTTATTTACATAAGATATGTATTTGTTTTATATTACTTTCCGTCCGTTGAAAGTTACCCAACATCTCACATATTTCTTCATATTCCCTTTAACAATAATTATATTATATAATTAATTGTCCAACTTGCATAGAGTATACAGGTACATTCTTCTAATAACCAATAAAACATCCGTTATGGAAATCTGAATCAGTTATATAAACATCGACTTATTCTCAAATGATATGCAGATGTTCCTTGACTATTTTCAAGTCGAATGTATTCGTTTAATTCTTTCCGTAAATTATTTTAGAAGGTACTTCTTTTAATATTAATTATTAACATTTCATATACTGTTATTCAGAAATAACAGTTTTACTACAGAGTTTGGAAAGTACGGTACTTTATAGCATAGTCACCACAAACAATAAATATATTAGGTGTAACTTCTATTCAAACTTGGACACGGCATCATTCATGCCTGGAATCAAGATATAACATGTATTCAAAACCACACACACTCGGTTTCTGATTGGCTAATAGAATTAAGCTGAATGAAACATTTTAATACTTTAAGATATGCTTCCGCACTGTCAATAACACATGCAGCAAAACTATCGAAGCAGTCAAACATATATATTATATTTATACCTGACGCAGTACAACATTTACACCTAACGTAGTAAGGTACATTGTCCTTTGTTTTATTAAAGACGATTGTTTAAAGAGATATCATTACATTGTTATTTAGTTTATTATTTACCATTCAGACTATTGTAAGAAAAATGGTTTTAAATAATGATAAGGCAACCTTTGGTCTATAATTGATTTATATTCACAATATGTAATGTAATATATGTATTATGTTTAAATGTGGCATCGGCATATTTTTAACTTGATTATAGCATGTTCTAAATGTGATTTATTCACACAATAGACAGATACTACACCTATGAAGCAGTTTAAATCATATCTGATAAAAGGATATCTTTGAAGCACGCAGTGTTAATGGCAGGTTCGGTATTATTCAATCTGTTCAAGAGGGGTAATAAGATAATTGAACTTAGGGAATGGCCGTTAATTATGTAAAAGGACCAGTGACTTACTTTGCCTTTAATGATTTATGTGTACACATATGTAACTTTATTTATGGCCCACACCCTTTAAATATCACTCGTTTAAACAGCAGTATATTAACAAGGAACATTAAATGAGTCCCATGATTCTAAGGAATAACGTAAAATGAGCTTAGTCAAAGTATGGACTGTTCATTATATACAATGTATGGTACTATTTTATCTCTGTAACAGGTACATAAACTATCTAGACATATTTCCAGCTGTATATGGAATTTGGATTTATGTGTTGCATCTGTTGTTGTCAACAAACACCCTTCTGAAGGGCAACAACTATGGGGGCCATAAATTGTCACAATTGTTTGATACGAGTACATTCCCTTAAATTATCTAAAAAAAAAGTACTTATGTCATTTAATCCACTGTATAAAAAGTAGTACATGATTTTTACCAAATTAGCTTGCTGATAGCTATACGCAAACACAAGGAGAGGTTACTTACGTTCATGAACATAATGCTAGTAGACATTTTTTTATAAGTGTAACATCTTTAGAATTATGATGATGGAAGTCTGATTTGTATCTTCTAATCGTAAAGAACACAACACAGCGCATTTCTGGAAAAACTCTAATTTTTTATAATGGAATTTTTATATTGCAACTGGCATTAGTTTCCCATGGGAAATTATGATTTCCAAACGGTCAATTCCAAATGAATACTAAAGTATCCAATTGGAATGTAAAGGGTCCAATTTGGAAGATTCTATATATAGATTAATTTTTTATATATCATGTTTCCAGTTGGAAATAGATGAAATCCTCTGAGTACGTGCAGAGGAGGTGTTTGTGTATGTGTTTGAGTGCATGTGGAAATGCGTGCGCTTTTGCGTTTGTATGTGAGTGCATTATAGGGGCCTATGTGGATGCGTATGTGTGTCCCTCTATCTGTGCGCGTAGCGTACGTGCGTTTGAAGGTTTGTATATGCAGCATGCGCGTGCATGCATATGTGTGCATACGTGTGCATTAATCCTAGAAGTAGCAGTGACAATAGCAAAAACAACAGAAGCAATTATATGTGTGCGTGCGTGTAGCGTACGCAGTAGAAGAAATAACAACAACAGCAGCATCAGCAGCAGTAGTAAAAGTAGTACTAGAAGTAGTAGTAGTAGTAGATCTAATGGTAGTAGTAGTAGTAGTAGTAGTAGTAGTAGTAGTAGTAGTAGTAGCAATAGCAGGAAAAGTAATTGCAGCAGCAGAATTAGTATTAGAAACAGCAGTAGTAGTAGTAGTAGTAGTAGCAGCAGCAATAGTCGATGTTATTGTTATTATTATAGTTATAGTAGTTGAAGTAGTAGTAGTAGTAGTAGTAGTAGTAGTAGTAGTTGTAGTAGTAGTAGTAGTAGTAGCTATGTACAGGCAATGTACAACAGCTTAAAGGCAACGGTAGCAAACTACTGCATAGCAACGTTACGAGAAGCTAAAAATGTACATATAATACTTTTAAAAGAAAATGCTTTATATATACTCCCTCATAAAGCACACAACAATATTTGCATTACATAATACTGCACAATACATCCTAAACAGTATTAACAATCAGTACAACAGAATAAAAGACTTGTTTAACATATATATCATTACATAATTATATTGTGCACATTTACTAAACCTTCAGATACAGATTTATTACATTTAATATAATACATGTACATAGCATTCTCACTGACTGCTTACCGATTTGTGGAATTACTCCCTACTTGACACGCACCATAAATCTGCTCTCTGTCAACTCTAAACGTCTATGGTTACAGGTTAGCTGTAAAATAACCACATCAAAAACGTACATGTATGATGTTAATTCATAAAAACGTGACAGCCTCGCATTATCCATTTATACAAATCAGTCCTAAATTCGAAAACCGTTCAAAAACTTATCGACACAAATTCAGTTGTACATGAAAGATTCAAATGCACTGATAAAACTAACCTCAATATAATATACTTTAAAGCAAGGACAAATGCTAATTTGTTCTGACTACACTTCAAAACTGAATTGTCTAAGAGCGTGAACCTCTTTCAACTGCTTTTCTCACAACAGAATCACCTGACCAAAAAAGGCGCGAATAAAAGGTAAAAAATCAAAGGACTAAAAGTTCTGAAAAACGTACAACATAGCATAATCATAAAATGGTTAAAATTAGCAAAACTCGAGTGTACTACATAGTAGTAGTAGTAGAAGTAGTAGTAGTAGTAGTAGTAGTAGTAGTAGTAGTAGTAGTAGTCGTATAAGTAGTAAAAGAAGTAGCAACAGCAGAAAATATAGTAGTATTAGCAGCAGCAGAAATAGAAGTTGTAGTAGTAGTAGTTGTAGCAATAGTAGAAGTAGCAGCAGGAAATATAGAAGAATCAGTAGTAATAGCAAAAGCATCAGAAGTAGAAGTAATAGCAGCAACAGAAGTAGTTGTAACAGCAGCATGAATAGTAGTAATAGCAGCAGCCGCAGTAATACTGGAATAATTGATAGTAGTAGTAGTAGTAGAAGTAGTAGTAACAGCAGCAGAAATAGTTGTAGTAGTAGCAGTAGTAATAGAAGCAGTCAAAGTAGTAGTATCAGCAGTCGTTGATGTTGTTGTTATTGTTGTTTACTGAGGATGTTATTGTTGTAGTAGTAGTAAAAGTAGTAGCAGCATTAAAAGTTATAATATTTATGTGGAGCGCGTGGTCTAGTGGTAGAGCACCGAACCCATGATCGGAGGGTCGTGGGTTCGATTCTCCGCCACTGCTATGTGTGGTGTCCTTGAGCAAGACATTTTTTCTGCATATGCTTTGTACTGGTTCTACCCAGGAAGACTTCGAGCGTGATTTGTCTAAGTTGTAAGAACTTGTTTCACAATCGAAGTAAAATAAATAAGTTTAAACTAAACTAAGCTGTAAAGATTGCTTTTATACGGGGACGGGTAAACTTGACTTTCGGCATTGTCGTATATCCCTTTAAATTGTTATGACCCCGAAGCATTGATCTAAACTGATAACAAGAATACAAATACAGTCATCATCAAATAATCACTTACAAGAATGCGCAAAAAATCTGATGGTGCTTCTGGCAAACTGTAAAAAGGATCAAATGTTTAAATCCTATTTCAGTAAAAAAATATATACTCAGAAAATGAAGGTAGTTCTAATAAATTTGCTCAAAAAAAATATATTGTTAAATGTGTTTAGTTTGTTAATACAAAGTATGCTTCATCTTTGATACGCAATTATAAAATACAAGGATTTTTATCTCTTTGATTATTCCTTGTAAATAGTAGATGAACAATAGATGACACATGGTGTTAATATAATCTTTACAATAAAAAAAATGTAGACATGAGCATACTACTGATACATGTAGGTATATCAACCAAGGAATTATATATAAATCCTAAATAGATCCTAGGTGTCAAATATAAATATAAATGTATGAAGTTCATTGTTCATAATAGCACACATCTCATCATATAAAAACAGTATCTAAAGCAAGTACAGAAATGGAGAACTTATCACAAATACGCTGCTCCAGTATAAAAACGGTGCAATATACTGCCTCATTTATACTTTATTTTATTATTGCTTTCAATAATTTTCTTCATAAGATATCGTAGCAACAACAACGAAATAACCACTTTTAAAATTACTTATACATATATATTCATTAAATACATGACGATTATAATACAGATACAACGATAATTATTTAAATGATTTTTCATCAGTTTAAAGCAATTATATTTACATATATTTTTTTTAATGAATAACAATGTTATTAATGCCCCCGTAATCTCTGCGGTTGGGGTCATAAAAACGACAAAGACTATCAGTTTAAGTTTATGGGACACGATCATTGTCGTAAAGTTCCGATGTTTGCCGATGCATCAGTAGAATTGGTAATTAATATATAGGAGTCCTTTTAACCAAAGAGATACAATCTTATCAAAATAGCATTACTACCAGTAGGAAGCTTAATAAAATACATTGTTAGATTCATAAGTATAAATTAGGAATAGTGTTTGAAAAAATGGTGTTGGAGGGTTAATATCCAGTTTCTCTAAATATTTCCTTCATTTTATATAGAGGATACAGAGAATCTAAGGTATAGGCGCATTTTAACCATTTAATGATAAGTACAAATTTTATATTTGGAATAGTTATTAATTTATTTATAATTAAAATATCGTTCTTCTTTGTTTATAGTAAAAGTATGATGATGATGATGATGATAATGATGATGATGGTGATGATGAAGATTATGATGATGATTATTATGATTATGATTGCGGTGGTGGCGGTGGTGGTGGTGGTGGTGGTGGAAGTCGTTGTAATAGTAATAGTAACAGTAATAAATATTATTAAGACAATGAAAGGCCGGGTTAAAGATCTCCTGGGGACAATATTGTGTGTTCCCCAAATAGTTCGATAATACATGGCCGGAGCGATGGTCTAGTAAATATAGAGAGTCCGCCATCGCATGCGAAAATCGTCATACTAAAGACTTTAATAATGGTACTAGAACTACCCCTCGCTTGGCGTTCAGAATTTATAGGATAGTTCTAGGTCTGGTCGGCTCGGTGTCAGTATAATGTGACTGGATGTGTTTCATGCCATGTGTGGCAAAGCTTAGAAAAGTGTATTTAGTAATCTTAATTAGACACCATTGCGATATGAATAAAACTATTGTTCAAAGTGACGCTAAACCTCATATGACAACATATATCCTCCTAGTATATGATTATGTAGTTAGAAAAATAACTCATTTCACCCCGTTAATAAAACCCTCCCGCAAATACAAATACATTGAATCAAATTTAATCAATTAGGTAGTTAAAATATTACCCCAAACAATAACCATACAACATGTCATAAAACATGTCTAATTGGGTGAGCTATGGTGATACTGGGATTAAAATGACATAGCACATGCTACGAACATATCCTGGGGCCATAGTTTATTTTAATCGTAAAGAAAAGTTCATCCCAAAAGCTACAATTAATCCTTTTCTAATGAACATATACCTCTGATCGCCTAAGTCGCGTGTTCGAGCCCAGTCCGTCCAAAAACTTCATATGAGTAGGAGTAAACAGTTACTCATAATAAACCTTTGGTTCTGCTTAGATTTATTTTGGGGCCAATAAAACATGATATGCTATGTACAACCTGTCACGTTTTGCAAACGTCGAAAATACCACCGGACTACTGTTTCAACAACCAGGCCCGTAGCTAGACCTTAAAAAACAGGGAGGCCGATTTTATGGGTGTTTGGCAGATGCTCGCCCAAAAAAAAAAAAAAATTATTGAGCGAGAATGGCTTTTCCTGCAATTTCCTGCATTTCAGAACCTATTTTGCCCATTTGGAGTATTGATTTTTGGATCTTATTAAATCTATACACTTAAACAATGAGTTGATACATGCTAAATGTCATGCAATGCGCGTTCATGCATATTTATCAACACCAATCCTAAATTGAACAAGTGGGTAACATTCAACATTTTGAGACTGAAAATCAAAACATTTAATAAGTGTTAGACAAAGCATTTACGTCTTTCTGATAACAAATTGTGACGATTTGCTAGTTTCCAGTGGAACGTTAGATTTTTTATGTTATCAAAGGCACACAGATACGGTAATAGTTCATATAGTCATATTTAGTGTATTTCCTAAATGCATAATAATTTTAAAAAAATCTAAACGTTCAATTGAATAAGCTTAATGTTTAATTATGTATTCCTTCTTCTTAATTCTAAATGGTTGGTTCAAACATGCATGCCAAAGGTAACCAAATGCCAGGTTCTTAATACTTAATTATTATTTGTATACACTTTGTATACTGTTTTATTTTAAATTAACATTTCTTAGTTCTAAATGATACATTCTAATTGGCAAATGAATGGGATACTTCTTTAATACTATTAAGTCATTTTCCACTAAAAAAAGAAGAAGTAAATAATAATTATTTTCAGTTTATCATGATGGTAAACTAAATATTTACTTCTTCCTTTTTTTAGTGGAAATATATCACACTATATCTACTTTAAATCTCCCTAAGGCGCGTGGTCCAGTGATAGAGCACCGAACCCAGGATCGGAAGGTCGTGGGTTCGATCCTACCCAAGGCCATGTGTGGTGTCCTTCAGCAAGAAACTTTCTTCGCACGTGCTTAGTACTGAGTATACACAGAAAGACTTCGAGCGAGATTTGTATATATTGTAAGAATTTGTTTCGCAATCGAAGTAATATAGTTTAGTAAACAAGTGTAAACTATTAAATCTGCATGTGTTGTATCTATGTGGAAAATATTCACATTACAAAACATCGCTCCCATCTATTAAAACAGGATGTTTATCTAAAACAGGATGTTTATCTATAACAGGATGTTTTTATCGGATCCGTTGCTAAAGTATTCTGGGAATTTGGAAAAAAATCCAGATAAGTTTGTTGACATTGCAATACATATTCAAGTATCACGCATCCATGCACACATTACAAAATGTTTCACAAATTGTATAATATTTACAGCATAGCTTTTAACAGTTATGAAACAAAAGTATTTGGTTTCATCTGAACAGCCCTCATGGTAGCCTAGCACTCTTCTGTTTTCGGTTATCTCCGATAACAAATCGCCGCGAAGCTAATCGGATGCACGGAAAATTCCGAACCGTTACTAATATATGTATACGAACTCCATCTGTGACAACAGCGTCCACATAGGTTCAGGTTCATATCTTGTGGTTCTGTTGTCTAGGGAATGCTATATAGTAATACAGTAGTATAATCTATTTAGTTTCAAAATGCAACATCAAGGATATTAAATATAGTTCCTCAAATCTGTTTCGTACCTAGCCCGAAAAACAGGAAGCATCGACCTCCCTGGGCCTCAGAGTAGCTACGGGCCTGGCATATTCAGAAATCTGGCAATAGATATTTTGGAAGGTCATTCAAGGATACTCTCATCTGTCCTTAGATAAATATAATTTAACTTGTTAAGACTGATTATACTTATGTTAAAAAAATCTTTATAATTTAAACACTATTCAACTTACACATAGCATCAAATTATACAGATATAATAATTAAAAAGGTATTTTGTTTACCCCACCCAGTGCCATATTTCTTGTCGAATCAATATTTGGATTGATGTTGATATTTCAATATATAGGCATACGGTGAGTATATTTATAGTAAATATGGATGATTATGTATATAATCTTTGTTGTTCCATGTAGAAATAGTCTTATTAATGGGGCGTGCTTGTTTAATACAATGATTGTTTACTGGTAAAAACAAACGTGAAGTGGCAATTTTCACAAGTAAGTCTAATATAGATAGATTGTTAGCATGGTCAGGATCTCATTCTGTTACAATTTGTTGGCATATGAAATCGAGTTTTATGTTCAAGCATCGAATAATTCATTACTGTAATGAATACATTACCATCTCCAAGTGTCATTATCTGAAACTATGTAGATTTTTTTCGAAAATATTTGCATTATAAAACAAATTAGGTCACGCTTATTTTGAAAATAAAGATAAAACGTCCGAATTTTAATCAGAATATTAGATGACTTATTTTGACCAGTAGTTAAAACGAAAACCCTGTGTAAATGTAATTAGATATACCTATATTATGTGTTTCTGCACTTTTATTAATTTTTCGAGACTCAAGATCCTTGATGTTCTTAATAAGTCCTTGTTTACATACACAAAATATACGGACTTAAGTTTAAACTATTTGCAGTATGCATAATGGTTCATCAGTAATTACCAAGTGACAGTTACTTAATAACATTATAAATGTCACTTTTCCGCATTGAAACAATAACATATTTCAGTTTGTTTTCACAGTCTGCAATCTAACTATATAATCTGACTCAGGTGTTCGTCCTAGAAACTAGCTAGTTCAATATGTATCAGATAGATCAAGACCATGGAAGGGCGTACATGGTTTTCTTTCCGGAAGATGAAACCTTGATGGAAACATTGACTGGGTAATGGTCCGTTAATGTCACAATGAAATAGTGTTGTTTTTTTAGTGTGGGGGCCTATATAAACTAAGCGTTTTAACCAGAGAAAGGCAGTCTCTTACGGAGAGGGCACTCACTCTGGTCTGTAGCTTGGCACCTTGCTGTCTGTTGCTTAGAATTAAAAATACTATTTGTTAAACCAAACCACTGTGTTTGTTCTAAGTATTGCCATAGTAGTACACATGACTTGGCATTTAAATTGACCCGTCAATTAAGTCTGTCACTATCTATTTAGGAAAAGTATCATGTGAAAGAAATGTTATTGATAATTAGTAAAAAAGAAACTAATACTATGGCATAGTATCAATTTCAATAACAAACCAGAGATACATAAACAATATATTAATTGGATAATTAGTGAACAACATAATAAAATAATTCTTCAAAGACACGCTATAAAATTACAATAACAAGCAGAACAAATCTTGTGTAAACTAAACTATCAGCAAGATTACATGACAAGCAGTGACTAACTAACATATACTAATCCGCCTCACACACACACACACACACACACACACACACACACACACACACCTTCAGGCATAGTACCACCATTGTAAAAAAAGGAAGTGCTTCCGTGGGGTAGTAGTATGATGGCGGTTATAAATAGTCCTCAATAATGACAAACACTCAAAAGCTTGCCCTCTAAATGTAGCCCAGACTGTCTACTAGCGGCTGGGAGTGCGCCAAAGAACCCAGGTGTTCGCCAAGGGAGTGTATTTGTGTGTGCCGCGAAGGCCCCACAAGCCTCGACGGTTCGCCCCAAATGAGCGGGAAACAGGCTAGCCTTTTTTCTTCTTTAAAAATGCATTTTCCTTATTTTTATGCTCATTTTTTTTTGAATGGCATCATTGATGTATTTTGAGCATTTTGATAGCATTCTCATGTTTGAATCATGAATTTAGAAAAAAAAATTGATGCTTGGAAACTGGGATATGAATACATGATTTCGGAAGTCTACTTTCACTTTGTCACCAGTGTACACACTGAGCAGAAAAACAATCTCTTATATGACACATGACCCCTACTTTTCTCATCATATTTTGATAGTGCAGAGGTTGACAAACAGTTAAATGTAGGTTTCACTTCTTTCATTTGGGATTCTCTATGAATGACAAAGCCTTCAAACTTTTATTATTTACAATAGAATAAAGAACAAAAATCAATGGTGGGTTGACACTTTCAAACTACGCGTGTGCTGTAAAGCGAAACAAAATACCGGTCACTGTCGATATGATACGAAAGTCTCAGCGAGTATCGCTCGTTAGTTTCCGGACATTTCCGACAGCGGTTACCTGTTGCAAACGAAATATCGACTTTTAGCGGACTATCAAAGGGTTACTACAAATAGAATTCAGTTGCCAATTGGAAACTACCAATTGATAATTGGATATTCCAATGGGAAGGTTAACGTTCCAGCTTGGATAAAACTATTTTCCAGCGGGAAAGCAAGCAATTTTGGTGTCTTTAGATTACAATTGTGAGATAAATCGGCAATTTATAATGCGTTTGGTTACCTTTTTGTGATCGCACAGTTGAACTTATAAAACTGCGACACTTAAAAAATGTTTTTCCAGAAATTCACTGTGCTGTGATCATAATTTAATAAAGTATCTGCATATTGTCATAAGGCCGATCTACGTAACGTATTCTACTTGATAGGTTCAATGCAAAAGTCAAATAACGTCCTAATAACGTCATAATAAAGTGGTCATTCAAATAAAACAGACAATATGTTTTGATGTAATAACATATCTACATACATTAAAGAAAACACATACTAAAAACAAAATAAACAGTCCATTAAATAAGAATGTCAGCTATGGCGTTCCATATCTATGTAATGCAAGTTTCTCTGTAAAGCCTGCAGCCTCCATTTTTCACAAATATCATATTCACACAAAGAAGAAATGGAACTGATGCGTAGATAAATACGTTTGCATGGTATAAACTCATGGGTTTAAAGTGTGTAAGGGTGTTTTTACAACTTCAGGGGGGCATTTGCCGGTTCTTGGACCGCATTTTAGTCAAATTAAATGTTTTTTTGCTTTTATGATGGGTGATCCTCTGATTAGCCTCTTCACCTGATCCGCTAGTGTTAAGCCGTTAAACGATAAGTTAATCAATTTCAAGGAATTATAACTCATTCGCGTTCGCGGAAATTACAACTAGGTCAGCGAAGCTGTTATCACGAATAAACAAACATGCGTGCATGCGAGGTTAAATGTGTATATTATGCCGCATTCAGTGAAGTAGTGGATATGTAACTTTCAATACGCATTATGACCCAGTTTTCCTCGTATTGCGCATATTGTTAAGTAATTTTTAAGATACTTTTGATTCCTTGTGCACGTGTTCACGGTAGCATAGTGGCAAATGTTGTTTTATAGCAAGACCAGTGCAAATACCGAATAAACAGTTATTATTCATGAGACTCGGCAAGCGATGTTGAAACAGATCTAGTAAGGGAATCACTTTATCTGTTGAACTGTTAACTCTTAACTATTTATGGTAAAACTGACTTAATTGCCATTTGATTTGACAGTTTATGTAGCTCGCGCGGCTTTGTAGTTTGCGCATGGCTCGTTCAGAATTGAATCGAGGGCGGAATCTGTGCAATGACATTCACCTATGCGCAGTGGTGACGAATTTATAAATAATTTTCACAAACTTAACAAGTAAATAAGACTGTTTTAACAAGTAAGAGCGACACAATTTCGAAATTTGAAGCGATTCCATTGGTTGTCAAATGATGTTAAACACTTAATGGAATTAAACGGAATTTGGTGTCTGATTTGTATGGATCTACATTTCGTGTTACTGTCTAAATCTGCATATAGTTGTGATTCCACGCAAGATTTGATTGATTGATTGAATATTTAGCGCCTTTTTTATGCTATCGAGGGCTAACAGACGATCAGTTAACCTAACTACTGTTTCCTGGGATAAACCAGTACTCGAGCACACCCCATCTCCGCAAGTAACTGATAACTTTCCCACTTGAATCAGTGGTGAGAGACGAATGATTATGAGACACAATGTCGTATATCAATCATCACGGAGACTGTTGCCGGGCGGGGAATCGAACTCGCGATCCCTTGATTTATAGTCAGACGCGTAACCGACTGAGCTTATCGGGCCCGGCGCGCAAGGTTTGAAGATATGGTTTAAAACTACACTGATTGATACCGTCTTCAATTTTATTATCATATTGATTAAAACTGATACAAATGAAATACATTTTATGATTGATTGATTGATTGATTGGAATAAACTTACTTGTTTTATAACGGTTGTGAAACAAGTTATTACAATTTAGAAAAATCACGCTCGAAGTCTTCCTGGGTGGCATATGTGGATAAAATATCTTGCTGAAGGACTGTAGCACTCCCGTGATTGCATAGATTAAAGAACTTGAATTTTCAAACACACAATTGTATTCATCAATATTTTATAAGTCCGTGTTCTAATAAAATAACACGTTACATAAATCATTTTTAAACATGCAAAAAGTTCAAGTATTAAACAACTATTCTCCTAGATGTAACCAACATCGTTCCCGTCCCTTCCCCCAGATACTAAAGTTCTCGAGTTTATATAGCACGGTCAAGGAACACTGTCACAACGTAGAGTGATTCGCGTCGACAGTTTGTCACAGATTCACGTCGACATTAGCACTGTTTTTGTAAATTTTGACACAGTTTCTAGTCGATAGCGGGGAGATCACCACGGATATTTTGAATATGTTAAATATATCCAAACATATGAAGTATATTTTTACATTCGGGTGAATTTTGTGTATTTTTAGTAAAATGCGATCAAATTGAACATTGATTATGACTATTTCTTCAAGTTTGAAAGCAATTTAATTGCATTTCTCTGTCGTCGGAGCTTTATTAATATATGTTAATAACTGACACAACTAACACATCAATTCAAAAGCAGCATGATAAATAATAAATATAGTCACTTTTATATTAAGTTTTGGTAAGGCCAGAACACGCATTTATCCGTTTATATAAATTTCTAATTTTTATAATGACAGGATAACGGAGGCGTACCGATCCTTATTTTAATGTCACGGATTCAGTGTCGACAGTTTTAACACTGTAGATAATGCAACCCTATGCAAATACTGCCATTTGCACTTCAGGGGTCGTATTCACCAACCATTTTTCGGAATATTCTTAGGCTTGAGCTTGAAATCCAATTTTAAACCTTAGAAATGTAGTTTACCATGGCATATAGAATCATTGTGAGTGTTTTTTTGACAATATATTTGGTGTCCCTACACAAGCCCATAGCTACTCTGAGACACAGGGAGGCCAGTGCATACCTACACACACGCACGCAAGCAAGCATGCACCCACGCACCCACGCACGCACGCACACACGTACGCACGCACGCACCAACGCACGCACGCACGCACACACACACACACACATAAATACATACATACACACACACACACACACACACACACACACACACACACATACACGCACACACACACACACACACACACACACACACACACATATACATACATACATACATACATACATACATACATACATACATACACATATATATACGCATATATATAACAACTCTAACCATAACATATAAAATAATTATATATAGGTCTTCCATTTGGTACTTATTACCTGAAAACCAACCATTCTTGGGAATATTCTTAGGCTTGAGCTTGAAATCCAATGTAGTTTACCATGGCATATAGAATCATTGTGAGTGTTTTTTTGACAATATATTTGGTGTCCCTACACAAGCCCATAGCTACTCTGAGACACAGGAGGCCAGTGCATACCTACACACACGCACGCACGCACGCAAGCACACACGCACGCACCCACCCACGCACGAACGCACGCACGCACGCACTCACGCACACACACACACACACACGCACACACACACACACACACACAAACATACACACACACACACACACACACACACACACACACACACACACACACACATACATACATACATACATACATACATACATACATACATACATACCATACACATACGCATATATACATTTCAAATCAATTCGTAATAAGTGTATATTTACATAACAACTCTAACCATAACATTAAAAGTAATAATATATATGTTTTCCATTTGGTACTTATTTCCTGAAAAAGCTGTTGTTTTAGAACAGCATCGAAATAGTCAAGCGCGCTGTCCCTCACACAACTTTTGTCTTATTTATTTTTAAAAAAAAAATACTAAAAGTCCATGAACACGTCTGACTAATTTGGCTTCAAGCACCATCAGGAAAACAAATAGCAACAACCTCTTCAGAATGAAGAGGGAACAGCGATGAACAAAGGTGGAGCATACTTAAGACCCAATGTTCAGATCTTACATGTTATATCCTATTCAAGGGCCCTTGAAATTCAAGTTGTTCATTTATGACAATACAGAGATGCACTTATGACTATCGTAAGACCAAGTTTCTAGTCTAAATACATGGTGGACATAATGACTAAAAATTACCAATATTGTGAAATGCACAGCATCAACAACGTAATTAGCTTCATTCTTTAACTAATAATGATTAAGCCATGCTGAGATAATGGTCTTCACATATCCTGGATGTAGCTCTTTATTTCTTGATTACCTGTGAGAAAGAGAGTTGTGACCTGCTTTATATTAAACATAGTAATTATCTTATATCTGCAGAAGTCATTATCTCTAACGAGGCATTACAGGATTGTGATACAGGACACAACACATAGTCGCAACGAAGGATCGATTGAATGATTGATCGTCTACTTTGCGTCATTCTTATACCATCGAAGGCTATAAGTTAACTTAATCACTCTTACCTCAGATCCTGGAAGGTTAAACAGCACTCGACTACTTTGCGTCATTCTTATATCATCGAGGGCTATAAGTTAACTTAACCATTCCTACCTCAGACCCTGCAAGGTAAACCAGCACTCAACTACTTTGCGTCATTCTTATACCATCGTGGGCTATAAGTTATCTTAACCACTCTTACCTCAGTCCCTGGAAGGTTAACCAGCACTCGACTACTTTGCGTCATTCTTATATCATCGAGGGCTATAAGTTAACTTAACCATTCCTACCTCAGACCCTGGAAGGTTAACCAGCACTCAACTACTTTGCGTCATTCTTATACCATCGTGGGCTATACGTTAACTTAACCACTCTTACCTCAGTCCCTGGAAGGTTAACCAGCACTCGACTACTTTGCGTCATTCTTATACAATCGTGGGCTATAAGTTAACTTAACCACTCCTTACCTCAGTCCCTGGAAGGTTAACCAGCACTCGACTACTTTGCGTCATTCTTATACCATCGAGGGCTATAAGTTAACTTATCCACTCATACCTCAGTCTATGGAAGGTTAACCAGCACTCGACTACTTTGCGTCATTCTTATACCATCGTGGGCTATAAGTTAACTTATCCACTCTTACCTCAGTCCCTGGAAGGTTAACCAGCCATCGACTACTTTGCGTCATTCTTATACCATCGATGGGCTATTAATTAACTTAACCACTCTTACCTCAGTCCCTGGAAGGTTAACCAGCACTCGACTACTTTGCGTCATTCTTATACCATCGAGGGCTATAAGTTAACTTATCCATTCCTACCTCAGACCCTGGAAGGTTAACCAGCACTCGACTACCTTGCGTCATTCTTATACCATCGTGGGCTATAAGTTAACTTAACCACTCTTACCTCAGACCCTGGAAGGTTAACCAGCACTCGACTACCTTGCGTCATTCTTATACCATCGCGGGCTATAAGTTAACTTATCCATTCCTACCTCAGACCCTGGAAGGTTAACCAGCACTCGACTACTTTGCGTCATTCTTATACCATCGAGGGCTATAAGTTTACTTATCCATTCCTACCTCAGACCCTGGAAGGTTAACCAGCACTCGACTACTTTGCGTCATTCTTATACCATCGAGGGCTATTAGTTAACTTAACCACTCCTACCTCAGACCCTGGAAGGTTAACCAGCACTCGACTACTTTGCGTCATTCTTATACCATCGAGGGCTATTAGTTTACTTATCCATTCCTACCTCAGACCCTGGAAGGTTAACCAGCACTCGACTACTTTGCGTCATTCTTATAAAATCGAGGGCTATAAGTTAACTTAACCACTCCTATCTCAGACCCTGGAAGGTTAACCAGCACTCGACTACTTTGCGTCATTCTTAAACCATCGAGGGCTATAAGTTTACTTTACCACTCTTACCTCAGACCCTGGAAGGTTAACCAGCACTCGACTACTTTGCGACATTCTTATACCATCGAGGGCTTTATGTTAACATTACCACTCTTTCCTCAGGTCCGGAAAGGTTAACCAGCACTCGAGCACATAAATTTCGGCAAGTCACTGAAAACTTCCCCTTTTGAATCAGAGGCAAGAAGCGAATGATAGTGAGACACAATGCGTTTTATCAATTGTGCCTTGGTCGGTATGCAAACTTGTGACCCCTGGATTGATAGTAAGGGGCGCTAGCGACTGAGATAATATTATCCGGCTAAAAATACATTTTACATTTTGTATAAAGAGTACCATCGTACTATCTATGTAGGGGAATGCACGACAACATAGTGACAAAACCAGATTACCATACAACCAACGCATTTACTGTAAAAAAAAAAAAAACACACGTATAAACTACACAACCCGGATATCAAAGTCTGCTTACAATATCCCATTAAAATATACCGGGACCTCATTCGTGCTGCGGGAGTAGATCACGATGCACGTACTGGAGGTTCTAGTTTTGAGTGGAGTATTGGCTCTTGGAGATGCGGGGTAAATATTTACGATACATAGGCAGCTTTTATTAGATTAGATTTGAAAATTGAAATAAATAATATCATGTATTTGCTTATTGCAGCTCTTCAGTAGATGGGAATTAGTGAGTTGTTTCTTTCTTAAACTATTATGTTTATATAATATAATGCTTCAACACAATGTTAGTTTTCATTTCTTTATAATCCGCGGCCGCTACATATAGTATACTGTAAGATAGATGAATTTATAAAATATAGGGTATATTTGTGAATAATAAGTTTCATTTAGAAATTAACTAGACAGTGGTTAGGTTGGCTTGTACTAGATAATTGTCAGATTAATGTTTCTTCTCAATTACATGCCTGTATAGCACTCAACAAATTGGATCGCACTTTGTTACACATCATCTAACTTTAACTGCAAAATGTTTCGAAAACACTAGTCTAAGTTCTAAACTAGTCTATCTCGAGATAAAAGGCTGGGAAGGTAAATATACTTCTTCGTCTTGGAAACGTATATACACACATACTATACATAATCGAGCAATTGATTAGTATCGCATTTAATTCAGTTCAAACTCAAACTGTTCTTTTATATTCCGGAATCATATCTAAATGAAAGAAAATACCCTTGAGTAGAATTGAGGTTATCATCACACACTTTACTGATTTCAAACAGAGAAAATGAAATAGTGCTGTGGATGAACATGCATATCGGTTTGTAGCTGGCCCGGTTAGCTCAGTCGGTAGCAGCATCTGACTATCTTCCAGGGTTCTTGACTTCGAATCCACGCACGGTCACAGTCTCCATGATGATCAATATAAGAAATTCATCTCAATGTCATTCGTCTCTTATCGCTGATTTAAGTGATAAAGTTATCAGTTAATTGCGGATGTTGGGGTGTAGAATACTGTAGATCTAATAGAAAATCCTAGAATACCTTCAAGGATTCTGGAAAAAAATGGTTAGGTTTGATGATCGTCTGTTAGCCCTCGGTTGCATAAACCAGTCGAACTCACAACCTTCCGTATGCAAAGCGGACCTTCTACTCTTAGACCACCGCTATAGTATAGGTTGCTTTGTAAACACGCACTGTTCTTAAAAAAAGACGGAAATAAGAGTGCGTTTGTGAAATTATCTTGCAGGTATTTCTTCGTTATTGCTCCGAACCAGCTGCGTTTTCACAATAATGAAACGGTGCTTATAAGTGTATTTGAGGAAAACAATTTGGACGTGCAAGTAAGTAATAAAGTTTATATTTTAGACAATTGTTGTATTGTGTTTAGCGCCGCTTTCAACAATTTTTCAGTCATATCGCGACGGTGTCTACTTGAGACAGTATTCTAAGCGCTGTCACACTGGAGTATCATGCCGCAGACACATGGTACGATACCCCACCCAGTCACATTATACTGACACCGGGCCGACCAAACCTAGAACTGTCCTCTAAATGCTGAGCGTCAAGCGAGGAAGCTTCTAGTACCATTTTTAAAGTATTTGTTATGACCCGGCCGGGGATCGAACCCACGGCCTTCCGCATGCGAGGTGGAATCTCTACAACTAGACCACACCGCGGTAATATTTTAGACAAAGCTACACTTCTATTTTTTTGCGTACAAATCATTTGCACATTATTTTGATTATACTTTCAACGCAATCATGATATAAAAAAATTGTTTTATAGCTTTTATTGACTTTTTTAGCAATTCCCTTTTAGCGTAGCGGTCTTTTATGCTGTCTAAAGCAATGAAACAATAAGACTATATTTTTGAGAAAATGTTGAAATGTTTTTGTATTTTTGCTCTTTTACTATTTAAATTGTTAAACGAGTTTGAAAAAAATATATTATGTGAGGCTATGCCGAGCATTATATCATTTTTACCAACGAGTTTGATAAATTCAATAAGAACATGAGCATTCATGTACGATTCTGTTAATTACATCACTCTGCAAACTGCTTCATTTACCATTTATTTAACACTCGTTTCATGAGCCTACGAGCACTAGATTGCTAACCCTATTTTTTACTTCCACTAACCCAAGCTCGAACGGGCTGAAACATAGATATAACGAACGGTAATACTTTGGCCATATTAGTTTCTGTCAATCATCGTATCATGTCGTTTTAACCATGACAAAATGACGTCATTTATATACCCGGGCAAGTCGTAAAACACGTATTTAAAGTACGAGAGTTAAATATGGAAAACAACGAGCGAGCAATCTGAAGTGATATTACACTCGGTTAATATCAAATATATGTCATGGGAATATTACATCCAGCAACCGTAGCTTTTGTGATAGATTTTTAACACTCCTAATTTGCCCCTTCGGTCAGTTTATCACATAATTATTGTCGTGTATCTTTACTAAGAGATCGGCCCGTTTATCTTGCTTTGGCAGTCAAATAGGTGATATCATCTTTTTGAATAATTTTCAAATAAGTTATATTACCTATTCAAATACCCCCTCCCGCGTAACTCTAATAAACCTACTGAAAAACATGTGTACCCGTTCAGATTTTGTGTTACGCCCCCCTTAGTGCGCCCCAACTAAGCTGAAAACCTGTAATAGTATTTCTGAAATTGATGAACAAATTATCAGGAAACCTGTAGCTGAAGCTATATATATGTACAATTAGGAACGCCATTAACACACGTACGAGTACGAAGTAATGGTCTGGTATAAATAATACTAATGAATTCAGTTAAATGTTCAGTAATATATACATGCATAATAAAATCGCTTCACACTAGCGAGTTGGTCTCATAAACGCATCTTGAAATTTTTTTAAAGGCAGCATGCCACTGTTCGAGGCTGAGTAGATTCGCTATGTGACTTTAATTTGATCTGCTATGTTTCAATAATTGACAATGGTTTATTCTTTCTTGTTTGCTGTTTTCGTTTGATTCATAGGTATGGCTTGAACATGACAAAAAGATATTTTCCCAAACATCTGTCAGAATTCCAAGTGAACGTAAGTATTTGTGACTACTACTACTACTACTACTACTACTACTACTATTATTACTACTACTACTACTACTACTACTACTACTACTACTACAATTACTACTACAACTAATTCTGCTTCTACTACTACTACTACTACTACTATTACCACTATTATTACTACTATTATTACTACTACTACTACTATTACTACTACTACAACAACTACTATTACCACTACTACTATTACTATTACTACTAATACTACTACTACTACTACTATTACTACTACTACAACTACAACAACAACTACTATAACTACTACTACTGCTCCTTCTCCTCTTACTACTACTATTACTATCATTCTATTGCTACTACTACTACTACTACTACTACTAATACTACTACTACTACTACTATCACTACTATTAGTCAAATTACTACTACTACTACTTTTACTACCACTACTACTTATACTACTTCTACAACTACTACAACTACTACTACTTGTACTTAGTTAAAACATATTTTGTTTCATTATTTCACAAGTTCTGCCAACATTAGATTCGATCCTTCCCCTAATATATAACGACTACCACCTACTACTATTGGTATACTATGGGAAAACGGAAAATTTTATTTGTTTCATTCAATTATGATTTTTTAAATTCAGTTTGGGTTCTGAAGCATTTTCTAGCCATAATAGATAAGATTTTGTTCAATAAAAGGATTGGCTTTCCAAAAGGGGCCAGGTGGGATAACACAATGGTTAAAATTAATATTTTCAAAAATCGTCTCCTCAACAACCGGTCAAACAAATGTGTTTTTATTTGATATAAGTTATTTCAATGAGTAGTGGTTTGAAGTGTGTACAAAACAAGGGGCTAGTTTAATTGGGGCTCTGTAGGGATACTTTACGTTTTACATAGGATCACCATGGGATAACGTAAAATTCTATTTGTTTTCATTCATTTGTGCAGAATTGTTAGTCAGTTTGAGATCTGCAATAGCAAAATTGCTAGTCATAGCAAATAAGATATAGTTCAACAAGCAGTACTGAATTTCTATAAGGAGACAAGTGGTGTAAAAAAGCGTTGAAAAATGTTCAAAAATCATAATCTAAACAACCGGTCCGTCAAAGTTGTACATGTTTGATATACGTTGTTCCTATGCTATGAGCTTTCTACTTTTGTGCAAATCAAGGGGCACTGAGATGTATAAAGACCCTGTAAAGAGTTTTACATAGGAATACTATTTTTCGTTTTCCGTTCATTTGTTCAATTTGAGATCTAAAGCATTGTCTAGTAATAGTTAATATGATTTTGTAAATAAAAAGGATTGAATTTCCATAAGGAGCCGGTGGAGCGGGACTGAGGTTTAAAGGACCCTGTAAGAAAAAAATTGTATACGAAAACTATTGAAAAATGAAAAAATATAAAATTTTCTTATCCATTTGTTTATTTAATAATTTATTGTTTCATGTCTGATGCATTGTCAAGTCTTACAAATGTACCAAATTAGTTTTGGTACAATAAGGAGGATGGTATTTCCAAAAGGGCCCAAGGGACACCAAAAGAATGGAACTTGTGAAAATTGAAAAATCTTCACCCTCAATATCCTTTTCTGTCAAGCTTGTTCATATATGATATAAATTATCCTTTAATCGACAAGGTATTAAAGAATCTGCGAACCATGTAATGTGACTCATTTTTACATAGGTATATTATGGGGGAAATTGAAATTTTCATTTTCGCATCCATGTGTACAAAAACACTTCTATTTAAAATCAAAAGCATTGTCTGCTCATAGATAGTCACTATAAATTAGGTGATTAAAGATTGTATAAATCAAGGGGCTGGGATGTATAAAGGTTCTGTATAGGACTACATCTTAACAGGTCTCTTGGGCCTCTTGTTTAAACTAACAAAGGGTTTCTCGTTTTATAAAGGTATCTCCTTATTGAAACAAATATATAACTAACAAGAGCTTGCGAGTAAATGTCACAATTCAAAAGGCTGCTCTGTGATATACTGATATACTTTGACAATTACTAAGTTTCATTCTTGGGCATTCCTTCATCATTAAGACTGCATATACTCTGAAATATGATTTGAGACCAATTAACAGAAAACGAAATGAGCGTAACATAAAACCAACGTGTACGTATATAATTATAAAAAATCCTAACAAATCACAGGTAGCCCCGTCACTACTACTGTATATGTTGATGAGACAGACATATTTAGTGATAAGACAGAAGAAAAGCCGCGATCACTGAAGCTTGTAGCCAGTAGTAAAGGTCAGCGTAAAGAGTTCGATATACGGCTAAGCTATAACACAGGATACATGGTTGTGCATACGGATAAACCAATCTACACACCTGCACAGAAGGGTAAGTGTTGGTTTTTCCATTGAGTATACTCACTTCGTGCAAACTTCATTATACGCTAAACGAAAACAGATATCAAAGCCATCAATGAATACAGTTTACGTACCACCACGAACACGTTTTAGTTTCTCTCTATAATGGTTAATTTAAACGGATTAAAAAACAAAATTACATTTTTATTATTTCAATATTAGTTTCTTGGTCAGAGTTTGTATCTCCGCTAGTTTGAATAGCTTAACACGAACGTATTGCCAAATATTTGCTATATCATATATTCAATATGTTATATAAACTTCTTGAAACTGCTTTTAATTCTGTTTAATTCTACTTCGATACATTGCAGCGTATATTCTTCTGATCAAAGAGGCGACTAAAAAATAAACAAAAAAAAAACAACCCTCTATTCCACGGAAAATAATAAAAAACTATTTTGATATTTTTAGTTTTAACGTTTCTCCCAGAGAGTATTAAGGTTCTTTGCCTACTACATATATAATGTGACAGATTATTCTTGACATTCAATCTAAGGACGGATATAATAAAGTACATCAGTTGCAATTACATTAGGGAGTGAATACGTCACTCTGTTTTGTTGCAAATATAAATGAAAAAAAGAGTTGTTTTTTTTTTGTCGAGTGGTTTAAATCCTAATTAACAAAGGTCACATATTAAATACTATTTGGTTTGCTTTTAACATGATATATATGTACCTTCCCTACTCAAACTGAATTACAAATACTCAAAATGAAAATTGTTGGAAAACAGCAAAATACAACAAACTTTATTTGAAAATATCTCGGATAATTGTAAAAGCGATGAAGGGTTTAGAAAAAAGGAAATCGAAAATTAAGGTTTTATAGTGCAATAATACGATATTGTAAAATATACTCTATATATATAAGAAACGTCATTAGGCCGACTTTAGATGCACATGAAACATACAGTTAATTTGTATCGAATCGTTTTGTGTCTTTGATAGATTGTAAATTGTGAATATAAATGAAGTTCATCGTTATATGTTTCTTTGCCAAAGAGAAATGTATGATGATTGCGAGAATGTTGCTCGAAAATTTCGGAATAGTGCTCAACGTGTTATCTTTCGTTATCACAATCCAAACAGCTAGAATTTGATTCAAGTCAATTTGTAAATGTATTAAAAGCTAGATGACTACACCCATTTCACATGCGTGCACGCATCAAAGATAAGGAAATTACACAAATCGGAAGCTGTAAAACATTGTACTTTCGATTTCAATCGTATTTGTTGTTTTTAGGGTTAACCTGTAAAACTGGCAAAGTAACACCCAGTAACGTTATGCTTTATCTGGATTCAAAAACAAAATCTACTTCTACAATATATTTCGCATACTCCTGGAAAATTTAACGTTTTTTTATAAAACGCCTACTGTTACTAAAATAATGAACTCGTTGTGAAACGTTAATACTTTGATAATATTACTCTATAACATGTTTCCGTCAAGAAAAAGGCTCACCGTGTTACGGAGTTCTGATGGATACTTTATATCGAGATATTTCCAGATACACGTTTACTTTCTTTAAACAGTTGAGTTCGGTAAAAACGCATATGAGAAAGTTTGCTAGCACAAAGACGGTTATTATACTCCGAGTACTTATCATGAAATCCTCCATCCATTAAACTGAATCTCAATCTAGTAATTTATATACAGTCAAACCTGTCTTAAGCAGCCAGTCAAGGAAAGGAGACAGGTTGTTGCTTAATACAGATTAATTTACTCTGAAAACATAGACATGGGAAATAGAAAATATGGTTCTTACGACAGGTGGCTGCTTAATAAAGGTAACCACTTACACTGGTTTGAGTGAAATGTAAATGACGATACAGCATATTTCTACGTTCTCTTTATATTTGAAGTATACCCAATTGAACAGTTAAATTAAGCGCATGACATTGAACTTTCTTTATAACAAATTGTATACTCGTATACAAATTTCTATATATACGTGTATCATAAACAGAAACGCACATGGGAAGCTAGCCATGGTCTGTAAAGAATCTGATATAGGTCATATACTGTTATTGTATGATGTTTATTAAACTTTACAGCAGTAAGAAGTTCGTAAATTACCGCCCAGTCGTTTAGTTGTTTTTGTAATTTTTATTTCAATTGAGTTGTACAAAAATCAGACATATTGATACATAAGTATTTCATGACAATTATATGCATTTAATAATTTCTAACTACCATTTATTGTCTGTGAGAAATGATTGAGTAAATAGCAGTGCCTACTAAATTTATTAGTGCGATTCACAACTCAGGGGCCGGTTTTACATATTTGATAAAAAAAAATCAAACTGAAAATTTCTCAACCAAATTTTATTTTCAGTGTCTCTTAGTTATATTTTGAAATCACTTCACAGTCAAATCACCACATCAGTGTTAGACTTCAATTATTGAACGTAGATAAATGCATTAAAACATCCAGGCAGTCAGAAGGTATTCAGCATTGATTTTTTTTCTGAATTGGTAAGCAAATTTTCTTAAGAAAGTAATCGTTAGTTGAAGTCTATAAAATTGTTTTTTAAAGATTTAGTCGTGATAATGAGTAGTTGAATATTATACTAGAATTAAGACAGGACAAAATGTAAATTGAAATAAAACACTCTGGAGAAGTGATGGGGACTGACATAAGTAAATGTCTTTTCATATAAAAGATGTATTTCCAATCGAACAAATGTGTCTAAATTAAGATTGAAAGAGTAACATGTAAAGGTTTTCAAGGTTGTATCAAGATATTTGTGGTTTATTATCATTCAAGATAATATCAAAAATGTGTATTTTACAATTTTATTTTGGTAAGATACTTAATGTATTTGTCATGTTGTCAAATGTAGGTTTAGCTGTTTTAAGTTTCTGATTGTAAATACATTTTTTGCAAACAATATAATTTCAATCAAGACTTTGTCAAACATTTTATATCCGAACTTAATGTCTGTATTTATTAATGCCTATACAATGTTTTGCAAATATAAATCATCAAATCCAAGATAAAGTTTGAGAAATATCACATTCAATGAATATATGTATTATGTTTTCTATTTCTCTGTTGCATCAACTACAAATATCAGAGTCCTTTATTTTCATTGCTTTTAGAAGATAATTGGTTCCTGATATTTGGTGGTTTATTCTGTAGTGAAACCATTGCACAGTTGTGTCATTTGTAATGTTAACAGGAAGGCTGTAAAGATTTGTAAAACATTGCACATAATATGAATATATATCTGGATAATTGGTCTCCTTGTCTACAGTCTCTCTCCAAGTAGAACCTACTGATAATTGTCCATTGACTATAACACATTATTCTAAATTGTTATAAAACACTTTGGCCCATTTATTAAAGGACTGACCAAAGTCAACAAGTTAAGAACAGCAACAATAAAATTCAGGCAACTGAATCAAATGCTTTCTCAAAATCAATTAATAGTAACATGCCTGGTAATTGATTCTTCTCTTAAGAAAACATTAAATCATACAATAATCGAGTAGTTTCGCCATTATATCGGTCTGACAATAATCCTCATTATTAATGGATGGTAAAATACATTTTGGCTATATATCCAGATGCTAATGTGTAAGGAACATTTAAAAGTGAAATTGTGTGCCAATTTTCTAAAAAACGCATTTTCCTAATTTCTCGGACGTAATAATCTTGCTACCGTCATGTAAGGGAGGTAATTCTTAAGTGAGACCTTAAAGAGCAAATCGGTCAGTCGCAACTTGTTGAAATATGTGTCGCTAATTGTCGAGATTTATTAGAATACAATGATAAATAAAAAAAAAACTATACCAACATTGAAGTATCGAATATTCAGTTACTAGGATGTTACCATCAGGTTATCATTGAAATAGGAGTTTCTTATTTTGGGCCATAATGTACCTGTAATTGTTTTATTGCACAAAGTTGTATTTTAATTTCAGTGACCGTAAGGACGCTGACACTAGATGAGACTTTCAAAGGTGCGTCAGATTGGAATGTTTCCATGGAGATAATTGTAAGTCGTGAATATTTCCTGTTTCCATTGTACATTTTATGCTTTATACATTTTGCATATCTGAATTTTCTATTTTGCTGTCATCGATTTTACATACACATTGAGCAGCGAATATACTTGTTTATTGTTTATGCAAACCAGCTCATCATAGTGACAGTACCATCAATCAGACTACATACCTTACGCGAATCAGTTGGTTCTGATGTAGGGAGACTTTCTGTGATATCAGCAAAGCCTTTTATCGTGTTTGGCACAACGGACTTGTTGTATTATTGAAAGCTGCTAGGTATCGCATGAATTATTTTAAGCTGGTTTGAACACAACCTTATTTGAAGAAAACAACACGTTGTATAACCAGGTGTCCAATCAGGTGTCCGATCAGACTGGACAACAGTGCTCTGACATTGAATTGGATTTCGGCCACAAAATGATTAAACAATTGCATTAGAGGTTTCGAGATATTTTTACAACTCCCTTCAATATTTTAAGTGTCAAAATAAAGTTATATACTTCCGATTATGTTATTTTGAAATGAGAATTATTTTCCATTTTTCAAAATAAGTGGAGGGGGATTGGTTAAAACATCTATAAAATCAGATATAGAAATAAAACAGGCTTTCTTGGTCTGAGGAAATGTTTCAATGACCACCGAAGATGTAGCTGTACATGATGAGGGTGGGATAAAAACGGTAGCATTGGTAGACATGACAAAGTAACATATGACTTTCAAACAACCTGTTCGATTGAAAGTCCATTACAGTAGTGTCTGTGTCATAACAATTCTTTGGCGTGCCGTATCAAATTATTTACTTTGTTACTTACATATTAGTATTTATCCCAGTCAATAGATTTAATAAAGTGTTTAGTTTTTCAACAATTTCGGCATGCATGACTACATGGGTCATATTCCTGCCATCACTCCTCACCTTGAATTACACCGGGGCTAAAATTTAAACACAATTGCGATGATGATTGTGAAAATGATACACTTATCTCATTTGAAACAAATTCCAAACATGCGCAAAGATATAATAACATCAAATGATAGAAAGCATCGATAAAGATGCATCCCTGATACACTCCATTGGAATGATTCGTTGCCATGTTTCGCTGAAAACTAATAGTGATGTTAAGGTAGTCTGCCCAGTTGTTGCGTACGACATTTAGTCATGTTATGCCGAAAACTGTTGTGACGTTCTTTGGAAGATACAGTCCGGATATAACCAACAATGCAGTCCGTTACGTGCGGGACACGTTCTCATGTCATGCTATCATTTTTTGTGAAATTTGAAAATCAGCCCATACATGATTATGAAAGTTACATGCCTAGCACGATGAATAAATACATATATGGACATACACAACCTCCATGTGTTTCAGTCTCATTGCGATCTTTACCTTTTAGTTAGGCATCAACGTTTGCAAGCGACACGTCATTCTACGCTGAACACACTTGTTATTAAAAATCTGGTGCTATTATGTAGAAATTACAGAGCAGATGGGGGGATGTGACTAAATGACGGAATCGAGAAATCCAAAAGTCTCCTAACGAAACATTAATATTAATTTATACTCATTGAAATACATTATATTTCATATGTACGATAGATCCTATGCATAGAAAGGTCATTCAGTTTAAATTTCAGTGATCACAAATCTGCACGTGCAAATTATAACAGTTAAGCTATTTTAGTGGTTTGTCCATCCAGGTTTCCGTTACTTTTTAGAATATGAGTGAATCGTGTTAAAATGACCATAAAAGAGCAACGGGCGTATATCAAAATAAGGACATTGTTAAACAGTACGCCTACAGAAATTATAGTGAACTTGAACAAAGTTTATGGGGATAGTGCTCTTCCGTATCGTGCAGTTAGTTACAAACTAGTCACAATGTTTTTAAGAGACAGTGTAAACGATGACCCCAGGGCGAGATGGCCGCGTTTAGCGTTTAGTGCGAAAGATGTTGTTGCATGAAGCTATCAGGATAGACGCAACAACTATGGAGGATATTTCCCAGACACATGGTTTAAATTTGTCGGCGGTATTTTTTAAAAATTAAAACAGAAACTGAATCTTAGGAGCAAACGAGTGTGCGAGTTAGAATGTCCTAAGACCTTTTACAAATGTATGATGGTTGTGACCCCGGGTTGATGCAGCGTGTGTGTACTGGTGATGAAACATTGATATCGTTTTTTGTTTTAAAGTCTGGATAGGTAAAAAAAAATATGGTGTTGACCAGTTTGCTGCTTTTTCACAATTTTGATGGTTTGACGACACCCTTCATATTTTGACAATGCTGCCCATTGGTTGCATTGTATACCTACGCATCTTCAAATTGTTATAGCAGCACCAGACCGTTCACAGTGTCATCCTAACTGGACAAAACACATAAAAATGTTCGAATGTTATCATATGTCGAAAAATATGACAATATTATGTATTTTCAACAAAAATAATGCCCAACCGATTTGCAACAGCTCTAATTTCTTGGTTGCGAGAACCTTCACACCGTCGTGTAAGGGATGTAATTATTGAGACCTTGAGCTTAGATTCCCTACCCTGGTGTTGATATATTGTTTGAATGATCATCATACAATAGCTGTGTTTTATTATATTGTGCTAAAAATAAAGCATATGGTTACTTTCTTAAGTTCATATGTTCAGAACACCTCGTCGATTATTATAAAAAAAAGCTCGTGGAAGTTTATTTTGGTACGTTTTACTTTTTTATGGCATATTAATGCTATTCAAGGAATCTTTGTTAAAAAACAATTATACTAAGGTGATACTTTTGTTAACAGAGTCCACGTAACATGGCATCAGGAAGAATAAGCAGGACTGTCAAATTTCCATTTTTCAGACACGATTTTAACCTTCCAGGAAACCCCGATCTAGGAGTCTGGACAATAAAGGCGTTCTACAGGGGTCATGTGAGTATTATATTTACAGCGGAAGTAAACGTCATACATTCTTAGTCATTAACTTGTATGAATAATTATAAGATTAAATTGATTTTGTTTGCTTGTTCCGTATGTGTAAAGAATGTCGAATCTCGCACAAATCAAATGTCCGAACGACTTTATGTAAAAGTTGTGCTTCGACATTCTTTACGCATGCATAAAACAGAAAAAAAAATGTTTTTTTTTCTTTATAATTCTAGTCAGGTTTCAAAATAAATATTTTTATTGGTTTCAGATGCCCCTCAAAAGACAAATATGAATCAAATGTATCTATCCGTTGCATAATAAACGCATAGGAATACATAACTAGGAAAGTAAAAAATGTAGTCCGGCTCAAATGACTTTTTTGAAAAATAAAAGTCTTAACAATATTGGAGTTATCAAGTGAAGTGCTCAACATACATATATGAATGTGAAATTGAAGTAATTGACTGTTATTTAATTTTGCAAGTTTATGAAGGTGATATTGCATCACAAACGATGATTAAACGTGATGAAAGTGATGATATAACGATACTACAAATGGTGTGCTTGGTGTTGAATAAGTGTATAATTACTAGAGAAAATAGCACGATAGTATGATTTGAATAATACGAACGCACGATATCAATGAATCGACAATAACATTTCTGTACAAGTTTGATACACATAGAGATTTTAATGACGCAATACTTGTATAAAATGTTACAAATATTGTTTTCCTTTTATTTGTTCAAACGAATAAATTCAGAATGTCAAATCAATCAATTGGTGATGGTATGTGACAATTAAATGAAATCCCAAAGTAAGAATATACAATTCATTCGTATACAAAGTAGAACCTAACGTTTAATATATGTAAAAACCATGGTGCGTAAAACTTTAAGTGCTCGTTTATCGGTCAACGTTCACAAAATGATAAATATATACCTCAGTGGTTACTTGAAAAACGGTACTAGAAAATTCTTTACTATGTAAGGAGCATTTCAGCATACGTTGGATAGTTTTAAGTTTGGTCGGTCCGGTGTCAATACATTATGACTGAATGGGGTATCATACCGTGCGTATGAAGCATGGTACTCCATTGTGGCAGCGTTTAGAATAGACATTGTCGCGATAAGACTACACGTTTGTTGAAAACGAAACTTAATGCCATACATCAGCTGAAAAATATATTATCCAATTCCTTCAAGAACATTATTTTTCCGTGATGCGCACGTACTAAACTTGTTTTTTTTTTGGTCTATGATGTCGGATATTTTCCTAGTTTTTCAATATTTTGATTTTTTAAAATGGACTACTGATTTTTAAATGATGAAGATGTTATACTCAAATACAGATGTTTAATACGATATAAGTTTCCTCAGTCTAATTTATCATATTGCAACTTGATTCTGCAGAAACAATGAAAAGTCGATTTAATACACTTTCTATTATTTCTTCTTTCAGTTCGAGACCGAGTCTCGGGCAACGTTTGAGGTCAAAGAATACGGTAATGTTTGTGTTTATGTTACATGTGGGATCTCTCAGTATGAGCCCATCTTCATGTTCATGATCAAGGTCATATATCCGTGGAAGGAATCGAACCAAACACCCCACACCCACCACCCCGCTCGGGAATTATCACCCATGATGTTCTCTCTTTTCTCTCATTTTCCAGAAGATAGAGAACTTTATATGCAATAAAATACTAATTCTATTCTATATTTGTATGACTTTACACCTATATATTGTATGATTACTGTTTGCTGGTGATATGGTTCTAGTAGGTGCTAGTCATGAAGATCTCCAGGGAAATTTTAATAGATTGTTAGAGTTATGTGAATTATGAGGATTGGAGGTAATTACTGAACAAACTTAAGTACAGTCTCGAACACGGATAAATGTAATACCGCATATAGCTCGAACTTCTCATCTGGTCCCGGGTGAATACCTGTTTCGATGTACAAACATGTACATGTAAAGTGTGATGTTGGACAATACTTGACTCGAACCACCCTTTTTAGGACTTTATTGTCCGTTTCCGTCGAGTTCGAGCTCGAGTTCTACTGTAGTAGTTTATTAAAACAGAAGAAGGGTTATAGAAAATGATAAAAGGGATATTGTTTTCTTGAAGTTGTTGATGAGTTTAATTATTTTGGCGTTGTGTTAAATAATACGTGATTCGTTTTATCTTAATCAACAAAATATGTGTGGTAAATCTCCAAATGCATTAAGCGGTTTAGATTTAACATTAAAACAACTCAGCTAAGCCCAAAATCTTCTTTACAATAATTTTATGACTTTGTTGCTGCGAGGTACTGGGTTTAACAAATTCCAAAGAAATCGAACAAATCACCGTAAGTAATATGAAAAATCTTATATGCGGTAACACGGTGTTGTACACAATTCATTTACCAATAAAACCGATTGCTACATATTACATATTTGTATTTAAAACTGTGTTAAACCATATTAAATCAGGAGTAACCTTACAAACCTAAGTACAAACAGTTTTAAACATCTAGCACAGTCACTTTTGTTTTTTTATTGAGTTACTTTTAAAAAGGATGACATCTCATCTTGTTTAACATTTTTTAGTTTTACCGACGTTTGGAGTTTCAATTGATGTCGACACTCCCGTCATACTAAACGATACCAATGAAATAAAAGTGGACGTCGTAGCCGAGTAAGTAATAAATAACATGCCTGAAGTTTGTAAATACCATCCGTTCACATGTGTGTCCAACACAGGATAACTTATGTTCAATATCTTATATATATATATATATATGTGACGTAATTCGACCTATATGTATATATTATGTTCGTTTGTCCGTGGACTCATATTCTGGAACTACTAGTTTAAGCTTCGGATACATTTTACAATAAAAACAATGTTATCATAGGTTATGAATTCGACCATAGTTTCTATCAAAGCCTTTCATAAGTTAAACTGTAATAGACGCGATAAAACATGACTTTTACTTTTATACAAACCGATATAAATCACAAGTTCAGAGTCATCGGTGGCCGAGTGGTATAACGCGCCGCCTCATAATCACTAACATATCACCGCTAAGACTAAGGTCGTAGGTTCGAGTCTCGCTCGGTCCAAATTGTGTGAAGGTTTGCCAGTTACTTGCGGAAGGATTCATTCTGACGTCATTCTTCACAAATAAACCGGATATGCAAACTGACCTGAAATGTGTTGAAAATTGCGCTAAACCCCATTAAAATGATGACCACAACGACCGGTCGCATTATTTCTATCAACATAAGAAATTATTTTCCATTGTTGAGAATTCATGAGACAGTAACATACATGCAACCAGAAAATATTAATTTGCACATGTTACATTAAGTTCATGTTCCCTCTTGAACTTTCAACGAATGTTTTATTTCTGTTTTTTGATCACAGTTGTCAGTACTTGCATATTAAATAAAATTCAATACAGTGATTTATATAAATGTATCTTTTTTTTTATCCAAAACTTTTATTCCACTTTTCATTTACAGTATAAATCCATAGTATAGCATAGTTGTAATTAAATAACAAATTATCATTATCTTTCTCTCAGTCTTTCTTCGGTTTAATAAAGGTGTAGATTCTTTTTTTATTTTGTTACAATTTTTTAGATATCATTTTTTTTAGTGGCAAATAAATGGTAAATTTAATATACCTTGACTAGGTTAACTATATTACACAATGTTCTCCATATACGGTCTTGTAGTAATTCACTAATATGATTGAAAATTGTCATGTGCCAAGGTCAAGATTCTGGTAGTATCCTAACATTGTTATTAAAGATTATTTTACATATTTTCATTACCAGGATAAAGTTATCCCTTTATATGTCATATTAAATTAAATATTCAGAACTTTATGCCACTGTGCTTTAATGGTATCAATTTTTCCGTTTTTTATTGCTATTTCTTTGAGTGATAAAAGTGTATATTTGAGTCTGTTTTTAAAAGCAACAGTGGAAAGTGTTCCATTCAGTCGTCTTGTAGAAAATATGTAATATTTTATTTCAAAAGTAATTTGGATTTCTGTTTGTGACATGTTGTTTTCTATATTGGTATTAAATATAAAACATTTTTCATAAAATGAGCATTTAGATAAATAGCAGAGAACAAAGTTTTGAGTTTATTTAGGAATGTTTGTGTTGTTGGACATGCCCAAAACATGTGGACGAGGATCTCTTCCTGGTTACAGGATGTACATAGAATACTGTTATTGATTTTTAATGTATGAAGGTTTTCTTACATGGCAGAATCCTATGATTTATTCTGGTTTGAAACCATTGTTGTTGTGCACTAAGATTGTTATTAAAAGGTGACACAAATATTTTGTCCCATGTTATTTCATCTATGACGTAGATCTGTTGCCATTTCAACTTTGATGTAGGTTCATCATTGTTATTATTAAGTACTGAGTATATATCATTATATCATGACAGCCTTTTTTAGATTTTGTAGTATAACTATATGTTAGATATTGATCTTAATACATTTTTTATTATAAGTCATGTTGTTTTTATGTTCAAACGATTGTATAGCATTTACTACTCCATTGTATTGTATAAAATTTGTTTTTACATTAAATATATTTTTAAATTCCGATTCTGAATAAAAGTCCCCAGTATTGTTTACGAAATCGTTGACAAATGTAACTTTCATTATCGTACCAGTTTGAGTAAAAAAATGGTTTTCCTCCAATACGTATATTTTCATTAAAAAAGATGGGTGTTTGTAGTATATTATCCATATTTTGAGGTTTCTTTATTTTTATTAATGTGTGTAGTGACTTGAGTACATCTAACCAAAACGGATTTGAGATAGTTTTCATTATTTTAAAAATATAAGAGTCCCCAAAGTCTATCATTTTTTTTAATTGTATATGTGTTATATTTGCCATTTTCAATCGTTTAGTATCAATCGTCTAATCCAAGTGACTTTTAAAGCTGCTATGAATGCATTAATGTTTATCATCTAAGGTCCTCCTTGGCGATATTCTTTTACAAGATCCGACTGTTTAATTTTAGATGGTCCATTCCAGATAAAACTGTAGAATAGACTATAAATGTGTCTCAATATACACCCAAGACCACATGCATTATAACCACAATAACAATAAACTTTTATTTCAGATATGTTTACAAGAAACGTGTAAATGGAAAGGTCAGGTTAGACTTGTATTTAAAGGATAACAGAACTGGAAACAAAACGTACATTTCAACAATGAGAAGAAAACAGGTAACTATCAAATATTATATTTACTCGACTATTTTAGTTAAGCAAGTAGCATATATTTTCAGATTTTGTAAACATTGTCAAAACAATTACATGATATTTCCATCTGTAAAAGAAATATTAGTTCTGAATGATTAAGGTAAGGTATAGTCAGTTGGCATGAGCAAAACAGTCGAATTTCTTAAAACATATGCCGATCTTCCGAATATAGTGGTAGCACGTGCTTCATAAGCTCATGTGCAAATAATGTTCTAGAATATTCCTGGAACATAGATATAGAAAGAGTTTATAAAAAGTGTTTTACCGTATTACGCATGGAATAAGATTAAACCATTCAAACAACCATTGTGCTAAATAGAGGAAAACTTTAGAACCTAGAGGTTTATTTCAATTGAACTTTTACAATAAAGACATCAAAGTAGCTCGTTAACGCTCACAATCTCAGACATTCTTAATTGTTCCTCGCCACTAATTGTCAAAAGTTATAAAGGTATCCAAACCTAAAATCACTTAAAAAAAGGGTTAACTATCTTTACTGCTGTGACAAAGTATTCAAATGTTTCACAATGTCCAATTGAGCTTATTAATTACGAGCCTTTAGACTGTGACAAATTATTCAAATAGTTCAATGTCCAATTGAGCTTTTTAATTAGGAACTTTAACTCTGTGACAAATCATTCAAACGGTTCAATGTCTAATTAAGCTCCTAAATTTGAAGCGTTTCCTCTGCGACAAAGTCTTCAAATGGTTCACAATGTCCAATTGAGCTCTATAATTACGAGCTTTAAGTCTGTGACATATTATTCAAATAGTTTAATGTCTAACTGAGCTTTATAATTAGTAGCTTTAACTTTGTGACACATTATTCAAATGGTTCAATTGCTAATTAAGCTCTTCAATTTGGAAGGTTACCTATGTGACAAAGTATTTAAATGGTTCATAATGTCCAACTGATTTTTTAACATAATTATGAGCATTTAGTCTGTGGCAAATTATTCAAATAGTTCAATGTCCTAAGGGCTTTTTAATAAGGAGCTTTAACTCCGTAACAAAGCATTCGATTGGTTCAATGTCAAAATGATATTTTTAATAAGGAGATTTAATTCTATGACACATTATTCAAAATGTTCACAGTGTCCAATAAAGCTCTTTGATAGGAGCTTTTACTCTGTTACAAATTATTAAATTATTTCAATGTCCAATTGAGCTCTTTAATTAGGAGCGTTAATCATGTGACGAACTGATTCAATGTCCATTTGAGCTCTTTTATTAGGAGCTTTTTAACTATGTGACGAAATGTTTAATGTCCAATTGAGCTCTTGATATTAACTTATATCTGGCGTAGGTTAGGTAACAGCAAGCTCCGAAACCGTTTTAGAATATTTTCAGTTTTGTTTTATCATCTCCAGTTATGTTCCATGTATACTACATTTATGGCATTTTTCTAAAAAGACAATCATGAAATATTACACTATGAGCCATCTTATTTTTAAAAAAAAAACTGTTTGCAGGACCCGCCATTCCATCCAAGACTATCTCTGGAGTTTGTTACAAAGTGTTGTTTGAAATCACTTATCATTTGTCATAAATATTTGTTCTGACACCTTATTTCTACATTTTGCTGGGAGTGTGAAATGCTGAACACAAGTTATAAGCTAGTTGATATAGATGTTTATTGCTCAAGACCCAGTTTGAGAATGCTATCAACTATATTATATTGCAATATGATTATATAACCAAAACTAGTTAATGGTAGATAACTGTTGTTATAATTATACATAAGATTACAATCGTAGTCGTACATGAAGCAGTAGTGTGTTAAAGTAAAAAGTGTGTTGTTACAAATCCCAAAACTTGTTAAATAAAAAGAACACGTTTGAACACAAAACATATCGAGTAGATCTGTAATAATTAGATATTGGAACAATATTCAGTTTTTGAACCATAGTCCTGCTAGTACCATACGTTTGTCAGTTTCTTTTTATATACATTAAGCTTCTGTAAACTTAGCTAAGTATGGAACATATATAACTATGAAGTAACATATAATTACTAGACGAGTTGCTGTGGGACATACTCAAATTTACCTCCTCCAACTCTGACCATGTAATAGATTTTAGTAGTTATACATGATGATGTTATGGATACATCTGATCAATAAAGCGACAAACATCAATTTTGATCAACTTAACTTAAGCCCAAATAGAATAAACTGTGTGTTCATTATTTTAACTAATCCATTTTAACTCAACTGCGGGAACAACTCAGAGCTTCTATGAGCCGCTCTTGCGTCTGCCTCCTGAGTAGAACCAGTACTGAGCGTTGTTTTGAGATACCAACTGACACCCTCTAGCGTGAACTAAGCCTAGTTTAACTATTTTATTAAGGTATATCGTATTCCCCAACATCAACGGCCCCCTAATAAAAGCAGCACCCACCAAGTTTGGTCTGAAAAAAATCCTTGTATGAAGTGTAATGACACCTAATTATTATGTGCATATGCTTTTGAAATAACTTTTAAACACAATATTGTTTGTAAAATTCTTCAAAATATAAATGTTTAACCAAACTAACCGTCCCACATTATGACAAATGCATTGTCCCACGAACGTTTATTTTAAGGAATACAACATAAACTCAATTATGTTAAGAGAAACCAATCTAAAATAAAAGCCAATATATTGGAATGCGAGACCTTTATTCTTACCAGGTCAACTATGAAAACTCTAATTAAAAATGTGGACATTGTCCAAAACAAAATAAGTTTCAGATACATATACTACCCATGTTCAATAAATCCATCATGTATTTCGCGAAAAACACTCACTACATTTGATATTGAGCCTAGTTAATTGCCGCTTCTAATACGGTGCACATTTCTAAAGATGCTTCGTTTTAAGTTCACCTCTTGTTAATTACTTTCGACAAAGTAAAACTGAAACCATCACACTATTTTTTTGATAATTCCAAAATATATACCATGGAAATTTAGCACTGTTTTCGTTATATATAATATCTCATATTTAAAAAACAAAATTACAAAGACATAATGAAACTCTATTTTCTCTCTTTTGACACTTACGTTTATATATTCTGATTCTTTTACTGTATGATGAGTCTTAAAAATATATTTTTATTGCTAATGGAAAACATATCTTTATTCTTTTGCAAATTATATATGTTATATAATTCATAAATATTGAATTTTTTCTGTACTGGGCTGTGATCTTTAGCAAAATACTTAGTTTCAGAGGCCTGTGAACAACTTAAATACTAAATATTGAGATGTGAGGCATACATTCCAATATGGATGCATATGTCAACTATAATATAACCGTTGTTGACACTGTGAAGGTCAGCTTTAAAATAACAAATACACTACAGTTGTAGTGTTTCTTTTTATTACTAAAGATCTGCCATTTTTAATTCTAAATGCGCTGTAACATTTTCAAAGATGCATTTCTATTTGGAAATACTGGAAAAAAAAAACGATAAATGATAAGCGCATACAAAGTAACAATAGTAAAAGGCTTTGACTTATTTCAGAGACCTAGGCCTTCTTTAAAACTTTCTTTTTTCTTTTTTATATATGTATTTTAAACAACAGTGGACATAATTCATTCAATAAACAAAAACGATGCTTTCAAAATCAGTTAGACGTTTGTGTTGCTTCAATTTTAATGGGTAGTTAGGAACACAAATAGAAATCAAAAATTGTTTTTTAAGGTTTCATTAAAATCCAGGAACAGATAAAGAAATGAAAAGCGAACAATATTTCTATTTAAAACATAAAAAACAACCACCACAACTCTCTCAAATGTCATCATCTGAGGATTATATAATTACGTCAAATGAGCACTCGGTGAGGTGAAATGTGACATAATTAAAAAAAAATCATTTGACTGGAATCTGCGACGATATGCACACCTACTAGACATCATGCTGGTATTTAAATAAAGTTTCAATCAAATCGAAAGAGCGGTCAAGGAAAGGAATTTCAGACGGACTAGACAAAAACAGTACGTCCCCACCAATCCCGTAGAAACGGGGAGACCAAATCATAAAATCTTAAAAAAGGTGTAATTATGATGACAGTAAAATGTAATGTCATCGATGATTCTTTAATATGGAATGAGCGTGAATATCACTTTACTGGGGAGGTTATCTCAGTGGTACAGTGTCTGTCTCGCATACATAAGGTTTAGGGTTAGATTTGCAGCAGCAACATAATTATAAAGCTTTAACAAAGTGTTGCCCTATTACTACAATCATTAATTGTGCTCTAGTTATTAGTTTAAATATATCAATGTGGTCCGAATCAACCTAATACCATGTTTATGGCCTATTCCCTCGTTTCCACTTTGGTAATATATATATATTGATTCTACCCAGCTTTTTTGTTTTGTTTCACTCGTACTTACCAAGTTTAAAATTGGTACTTTTAGCTTTCTCTTTTCCAGGACTAGTTATTAAAGTATCAGGATAAACTGAATGAGTTGGGTATGATAGCAAGTGTCTGCTACATAATATTTCACTAAAAATAAACGTATTTCACAAAATATTATAGAAAGCGATCTGTTTAAACAAGTGTCAATCAATATTATTTACAACAAATAGCAAAGTGTTGCCCTATTACTACAATCATTAATTGTGCTCTAGTTATTAGTTTAAATATATCAATGTGGTCCGAATCAGCCTAATACCATGTTTATGGCCTATTCCCTCGTTTCCACTTTGGTAATATATATATATTGATTCTACCCAGATTTTTTGTTTTGTTTCACTCGTACTTACCAAGTATAATACGGTGAGGTTAAATGAAGTTAACTACCAGCTTTACTCTTATTTGTTAATCAAACTCAAAGCATACAAAACCTAAGAAATGCTTGGTACGCCCATTTATTTTCGTAAATCTCGGAAACGTGTGACCAGTCCCATTTATTTTTGTAAATTTCCGTCGTTATTCCGATATATGAACAATGTTAAATATCTAAACATGTAAATAAGCATTTTAATAGATGATAGTTCAGAAAAGCATCAAACATAACGTTTATATTCTTATACTAATGAGCGATGGGCATATATAAGAAATACATACCTATATTTCTCTCTTACACATGATTGAAACTTATATCAGACATAAAGCAGAACTATCTATGTTAGATATCGCCATGTCAACTTGCTAATAACAAGCAATGAATAGCCTTCATAAACATTTGCCGCAAAGAAGCAAACGGGTTTAAGGGTTTATAAGTTATGTTTATTTTAACGCTAGAATCATTGATATAGCTTTTAATAAAATGTTATGGTTATAGGTAACTAAAATGATTGTTTTAGACTCAAAGGCTGTTTGGTATAACAAATATATAGAATAGCAATTATACACATGAACGACACGTATACTTAAACACAAATTTGGTTGTGTTTCAGTTATCTAATGGTCAAGCCCAATTCACCATTGCAGTGAAGAAAGATATTTTGGAGAGGAGAAAAACAAATATAGATTTTCCAAACGGAAAATATCTTCGTGTAGAGGCATATGTTTTCGAGGAAGCTACCGCTAAGGAAGAATCAGCATATATCGATGACACAATATTTTCCAATACAAAGTATTACATCGAATTCGTAAGGATCACAGAAAACGTTCCGACCCGGATACGAGTTCTATCTGAAAGTATGTTACTGAGTTAGCCTGTGCAAAAAATAAACGCAAGATTGTTAAATGAAAGGTCGCTCATAAGCGTCTGGTCGATTGAAGCATACTATGTTTCATACACACATATGCTACCCATGTTCAATAAATCATACCACAACAAGTACCATGGATTAATATTCATAACACTTTGTATATACATGCATTATTGAACTGGCTCGAACAGAATAGTTATGTTTCAAAATACATTCTTATTTCGACTTTGATTGATTTTATTTCATTATTTTATTATCTTATCTTCATTTTGTATTTGTCGAATTGGGAATGGACATCGTGCTCAATGTAGCAAGAGGTAAATAATAGAATATCTTATGTTATCGTGTGTACCATGTCATGTCACACGTTGCTAAATAAAAGTTGTAAGTTATTTATCTGATGTGATTTTTATGCATTAAAGTTGCTTATTACACATTTTTGACGTTAATTTGATAATGAATGGAGTGTTCATATAAATATGCTTTATCAGGTCGACATGTTTCTTGCCAATGGCCAAAGGTCCTGGTGCAGAGGAAGTTGTTATAAAGACATATGTAAATGGAGTCGAGGACGTTGAGAATAGAAAAAGTGTTTTTCTTGGAAAAAACGGTCAAATTGAAGAGAGTTATGGTACAAGCAGCCAGAACAGAAAATTGGAATTCGAGGTGAGAACATATAACAACAACAAGTTCTCACACAAACAAGCATATAATATCCTCTAAAAAGGAGAAAATATTGTTTTACATAGTGAATGAAATTGTCATTAATAAATTAGTATAATAAACGCGCTACACGTGTATAAAACAATCACCCGGCTCTACTTTCACTAAACATTTATCTTTTTAATGAAAGAGTAAAGATTTGTTCTGATTTTATTTATGTGTGATCATTTAATCTGTGAGAGGAAAATATAACCTTTAATTAGTTGGTTAATCGGCCCGATCGATTGTGTCTCTAGGTCACATACTAAAAAACATAATTGTGTGTTTTTATTAATCATGATATTTATACATCGTTTTTCTTCTTTGCAATATGCTCGACTTCTCGGACCAATATCTGTCCGAAACATTGTATGTGAGTAATAATGCTTAACACGGTATCAGTTGTAATGACTAACTGTTATTTGGTATGTATTAACTCTATGGAGACATTTATTTTGTAATAACCTCTACTATGTGGTTACTATTGTAAAAATATATTCAATATTTCTTTCTGTAAACATTCAACAGATTAAATCAAGATTTCATATGAATTGATGAATTGTTCTTAAAATCGTTTAATTCATCACAATTTGCATTGTAATTTGCTTACCAACTAATATACTGTCATATTTTAACAGAATTTAAAATTTTACAAATGAAAAAGCCCATTAAATTGATTTATATTTTAGATATTTCCACATTTTCTGTTATAAAAACAAACAAAAAACTATGGTGGAACAAGCGTTCCATAGAATAGTCCTGAATCGAGAGAAATTAGTATATCAAGTTATATATAACTATTGATATTGTCAAGTGGTACTTGTATTTGAGTATAAATGTTTTCGCTGTCAAGAATTCTCGAAACTAATGCGCTTTTGCTATGGATAGGAATTGTATGATTTCCTCTCAATTACTTAAGTTGACTTTATGATAGTATATTGAAAGGTTGTGTATAAGTTCCAAAAATGACGATTGACTGAGACTATTGACCACGTCATACTAAAAATTGTACAATAACGTTTCCCCTTAATATCTTTGGTTTCTAGTTCATAAATTTTAAAACTCTTGATATTTTGCATTTTCAACTTCGTGTATTTTGACTGATTTGTTCTTTTTCAACATTAAGTTATATTAACTTTATGTCGTGCAATAACTTCAACTACTATTTTCAAATATATAATGTTGTGGAATCTTGTTTTTAACTACTTCAGAAATTATGAGCACTCATTCGTAATGCTTTTGCTATTGAAACATGTAAGTATTTAAAAGGCCCATGTGCGTTATGAATACATATTAGAACATATATGCAAAGTATTATATAATATTTTATTTCGAAATTTGGAAATAAGACTTCTTGTATTTATTAAATTTTGATATGTACCTTTGTCCTTTTAAGGTTCTGATCAATGATGATTTGATTAGTAAACGCCACGAGGTAGTTCCGTATCAGGGTGGTGATCAAGTACAGGTGGAGCAGATTGTCGTTGTAAGTAACACAATGATCTCTTTGTGCAACGCTCATATCACTAAGTAACTTAAACTCTAATACGTGGTAATCTTATCAAGACCAATTCAACATGTTCATTCCCGCCAATTTATGTTGAAACATTTACTATATACGTTCTGTTAACATTTAAATGTATTAATTGGTACAGCAATGCGTACTTATGTGTTTCCCGCTGACTAGTCCCCGGGGGACACTTCCTATAATCTTGGTCATGTCTTGCCACTAGTTTTGACCCCTCCTGTTTGGACATATAGTGTAGAGTTTTGACACTCCTTTCTTGACATATAATGTAGACTTTTGACCCCTAGTTCAATTCGGGGCGCAATCCCCTCCTGCCTAGCAACCACATGTATTTTACTCTAAATAAAATCCAAGAGAGTATGCCATTGTTTATACCAAATGAAGATTTGACCTCGATAATTGGTTTGAGTGTAAAATTTTGACAATCAAATTTTAGACTGCAATGTAGAGTGTGTACTTATGTTTTGAAGTGAACAAAGCACATATGTATTCATTTTCAGGTTAAGTGACATCCCCCCCCCCCCCCTCCCATTCCACGGAGCGCTCAAAGGCGACTGTTACCTTCCTTATTCTTATAATACCTTGTCTCTGTGTTTTGATAATACAGTTTTCTTGAAAGTGTTCTTGAAATGCGAGTTCTTCTGTCGTTCAGCTATTTTCTCTTTTCCCATTAACCAGCCGAACATTGTATCCAATCGGACCATATTGATTTTACTTTTATCATTTAGTTTTCTGAAAACGCCAACTATACCTAAATTCGACATAACTCTGAGTCATAGAATATGATTTAAAAAATAATTAATTGAAATCTCAGTTATATCATTGATATAGGCAAATTACAATACTAACTTGCAATAACAAGTAACAATTATGATTAATTTAATGAATGTTTCAAAATCACAGTTATTTTCCATCCTTTTGGGTGAGCATGGTTTGCAACCATTTAAGATTGCTTTAATCTGACCTCGATTCCCATACTCAAACGTTTAATAAATCAAATATTAGCATAGCAAATGTTCAGTGGTCGTTTCACTTAGTATCACACGGTAAGGGTCGTGTTCACCTACCATTCTTTAGAACTTCCTTACACTTGAACTAAAGAATGAATTTAAAAAATACAATTATATTTTGAGACCAAAAGTTGAAAGCATGGAACGACGTCTAATATATAGTCAAAACAAATATCACAGCTATTGTATTTGTTTTGGTAAAGTAAATATCTTGGGCTGAAAATTGCATTTTCAAGCTAAAATCTAAGAATATTCTAATAAGTGGTTGGTGAATACCCAATATTCAATCATTTGCAATGATATTATACAAAATGAACTCGTAAACGAAGTTATAGCATTTCGAAAACTTAAAAAAGTGGAGAAAGAATTTCAAGTTGAAACGCCTAATGATTTTGGATTGAGACTTTATTTGCATACGTTTGCCCAGAATAATGTCATGCTCAGTGATTGGTCGAAAAGTGAAATTTTGAAGTTTGGTTATTTATTTATTTATTTTTAAACAAAATATTATATTGAACAAAATAGAAGAGTTTATATACAAATCACAAGTAATGGAGCAAAAGCCCTATTGAAGCCTTGGTTACTTGGTAATCAGGGGAAAGCCTACGTCTATGATTGACCCGACACTTGATTTTTTTTCTCGACACAAACATTTCTACTCATATTTTCTCTTTATTTTGTTGCTCGACACTCAACTTTGTTTACTCGACATACGCCAATCGCTAATAAGATCTCCTCGTTATTTTATTTAATGCATTATTTAGGTAGCTTTGTCAGCTATTGAATATATACCGTCATACTGGTAAATAAGCGCATACTTGAATACCAAAAGTAGGCGCATAAGGCCTTACAATCATTATGTATGTTGTAAGTTTTGTAATAAGTGCTTGTTGAATTCTTACTTTAATAGTGTCTTAATATTAGGCGCATACATTTTTACACATATATATAATCCTTTTGAAGTATAATAATTAATCATTCACTTAAAGGCTCATTAAACTTCGAAACAGTCCTTATTAGTTTTAATTTAAGTCAGTTTTACTCTCCCAGATGATAGAATACATGTTTTTTTCATCATGAGAGATTTTGCAAACTAAATATAAAGCATATTATAAGTACATAATTAAGAATGAGTTTTGCTTTAATGTTCGTCTCTTTCCGATAAACACCTTCGACGAAGTGGTCATATAAAGTTAAAAATAAAATTATTTTTCTACTAACTGTACTAAGCAAACCACCCTTGGTAGCATCTCAATATTGACTGCGATAAAGTGATTTGTGACGTAATAGCGCGTGCGATAGTATGCCGCGTATATGCAAGTGAGGTTACTAGACCAAACTAGTATTCCGTACTCATTGTTTTTCAGTGCGTATATATAATTTAGTGCGCACTTAGTTCGATACAGTTTTATTGCAGACATCAATATCTTTAAAAAAAAACAAAAAAAAAACGGTACATAATATTAGTCAAGCCATTACTTTTCTAATCTTGTTATTGAAGCCTTTACCTAACGGTCTAAATCCGCACACTACCACTGCAGTAATCATTTGTGTACTTCCGAACATTGACAACCTGGTCATTACGGAATTACGGAAATGTAAACAAAAGTTAAAAGTTCGCACCGCTCGGTTAAGAAAAATAACATTTTGATCGAAGTTATTTATTTTCTCGCTTTTTTTTAAAAAAAAGCCACTTAGGGGTATACAGGAATGGTTTTAGCAATACTATAAACACATTTTATTGCAATCATTTTTTTAACAAATCTGGAAATATAATCTTAATTACTTAACAAGTCCTTTATTCATAATCGCTAGTCGCTATAGGTGTTTTAATTGAGATCAGTCCGAACAAAGCTAAACGCTGTTATTTCTTTAAAAAAACTGCCATATTCTACAGATTTCTTTTTTTTTTGTATGTTATTTTATTAAATCAAATGTTGTTTTTGCATTTGAAAACTCAGGACGGACGATTTACGATAAGAGTACTGACCAATACTCAAGGTGGTTCTGCAAAGCTACACGGGGATGCTTTTTGTGGTGAGTCTAATTAGAAAGCATGCATATTTTGATTTTAACGTTTAGCAAGCACATTACTGTTCCTTTTAAAGAATGTTCTCCCTTAGATTGAAGTTTAATTATTTGTCGCATATTGTCTATTCTAAGACCTCTACACCAATATCATAATATAATTACATATTCATTAACACTCCTTCTCCCACCTTAAATATGACAATTAAGTGGAGTCTTCATGAGATCATCTGTTTAAATATATTTGATCACTTGCTACAACAGGATTGTGGTATTTTTCAAATTACGTTTTATGATGTGGCGGCAGATGATGTAACCAGGTTAAATGGACTAGAAAACAAATTTGCGCTTTTCAGTGCCGGAACTGCTTTTGTATATGTATTGGATTGTGTATTGATATATTGTTGTGATTGCTATGTCCCCAGAATATATATTGACCGTTATGTTCTTTATTGTTTATGGGCCGGGCTCAATCGATACATGCAACTCGGATGAATGTCAATACCCATTCGGAAAGATTAATCACGAATTGTGCTCTATGGTCATACTTTTCCAACCTGAATATATAAAGCAAATGTAAATAAATTGCAGAGATAGGTGTGTCTAGTACTGGTTAACCGCCTAACGGATCACAGGAACAATGATTAGATATGCTGACCGCAGTTAAACAACTGGAACACTGTTGAAAAGACGAATTAAGAATATGTGCATATTTTATCAGACCAATTAGTTTATGAAATATCATTATTTCTGTTCCAGGTTGTGACTCGAGGCAGTATTGTCTGGACTGACTTTGTCGAGAACACAAACCAAAAATCTTTCTTTTTAAAAAAAGAACTTCTTGAAAAAATTTCACCAAGTGCACGAGCTCTGGTATTTTATGTTAATAAAAGGGTCAAACAAGGTGATTGCCGATTCTGTAAGATTTGAGGTAGAAAAGAAGTGCAGAGGAAGTGGGGTAAGTTACTGTTTATATTTTATAATTTCAAGTCACCCCTTATATGTACTATCATAGTATGTCTATTTTGATAATTTAATAAAATCCCTTATGGAGATAAATACGTTACAGTTTTCAATAACGATAAAATTATTTTATTTACCAGATGTAAGCATATCTTGTTGCCTTGTCTGTATAAAAACTAATAATTAACCATTGTCTTGTTCATTGTCTTGTGTACAGGAAAGAGAAAGTAGAAGAAAGAAAGAGAATTAGTGGGTGTTGAATGAAAATTGCTTGTGTTCAAATTATAGAAAGCGATAGTGTGTGAGAGAGGGAGTAATAACAGTCGACAACATTTTTAAGAGAGAAAAAATGAGAGACGAGAGAGTGTCGGTCATAGAAGGACACATACATGCTTTTTTCTAACATTTAACCATTACCATTTGTATAAGAGAGAGAGAGAGAGGAAAAGAGAGAGAGGACGTGAGAGATGTAAATAGAGAGATAGATAGTTGTATATAAATATATATATATATAGAGAGAGAGAGAGAGAGAGAGAGAGAGAGAGAGAATCGGTCATCTTATGATTGTATTATCATACTGTTTATTCTTACAAATTGTTGATAAGTCAATATATCAATTATATTTACGGTCTAATTAACGTCTCACTACACAGCTGTGTCCCTTTTTTTGCCACGGTCGCTTAAAAATGTTTTGTAATTTGGTTTGAAATATTTTCAAAACGGTATATAGGGGCTGTGATTCATTGCTGCAGATAAGAAGAGCAACAGCTTGCAAAGCATATACTGCAATAAGACATCACTTGTGTAAAACTGGCTTTTATTGGACGTTAAAAGATAGATGTATTTATAAGACTTATTATTAAAAAATAGGAGTGTCACAACACTGACTTTAAACAATCTACCAGTTAGTGTACCGTTTTATGTGCGGGTACATTCCTGCTATGGAAATAAAAAACTTTTAAATAAAAAGTATATATGCGTAATTTATTTTTTATCATGGAAACCCTAGATCTTATTAAACATAGAACAAAGAACAAAATGCAACAGTGAGACCTGCATATAATAGTAATATGTGAATTATTATTAATCAAATTTAATACGCTTTTTCTGCCTACATAATGTATAATCGGTACAGTGAAGAATTATATCACTGTCACAGGTAGGCATGATATACACAGAACATACTATCAAATATTATAGAGAAAGTTTTAATAAATATGCATACAAAAATTAATCATAGTTTAGCAAATAAATGAAAAGATTCTTATTAAAGGTTTAAAAATGGGTAAGTCCTAAACTATAGATGAGTAATACATATAATAATCCAATTTAGTACGGAGAACAACGGAGGATGCAGCGGTGATCAGGGTTGGGTCGAAAATGACTGAGGATGTAAGGGAAAAGATGGTAAAAACATAAAAAATTATATTTGTTATAGGATTTTTCTTACACATAGCGAACTGATATTAATTTTTATTTTTAAATTATAACTTCTTCATGTGTCGCATACATGTAACATGTGTACAATTCTTTTTTATAACTCTAGTTGACATTAGAAAACACCAAGCCATCGGCTTTAGCTCCAGGAGAAAGTGATATTTTGAAAATAACGGGTTCTCCATTAATGGTAGTAGGGATCAACGCTATTGACAAGTCTTTGTTACTTCTAAATAGCACAAATATCCTAACGAGAAACAAGGTAAAACATCATAATTATCCAATTTCTGATGTAGGTATGTATATTTAATTGACCTGACGCGAGATATCAATCAAACAAATCGATAATCCAATCAGCGATCATTATTGGTTGCTGTGTCGCCATTTTCGTAAGACAAACAAACTATGCTTATAATAAGTAAACACTACATTGCATTTACTTGGACAAAAGGATGCTACGTGTCACGTAGGCGAGGCGATAGTCGTTGTCGCGGCAGGTCAATTGCTTCCGCTATCCGGTTTTGTAGTCTGTATTCAAGTAGACATTACTTACTAGTTGTTTTTATTCACAAAGCGTTGGTTGGCTTCTATCTCGTGTAATGATACACTGACGAGGAAATAACAAAGTTAAGTGACCACGTGACGTTTTTTGCAGCTGATCATTTCATGCCGGTGAACTTATCTTGTTATCACGTCATATACTTGCATTATATATGTTATGTTTAGTCCATACACCAATTGTTTTGCGCTGCGTCGGTGGCTTTGTTCTTTAAATGATACGGATTATGTTGGTGTATTTAATTTCTTCTGTTTGATCATCGAACTGGAAAGTGCAATCTTATTAAGCAATTGTAACAAGTGTATATGACCTTGATTGTTTTAAGTATCTTTAAATAGCATTTGTTCTTATTTTATTGCGGTGTATTTACGTTGTGTTAGAATGACACGATTCTATTGATTTAAAAAAGCCAAAAAACTTATTTTCAGAAAGAGATGATAAGTTACTTTACTCTATTTTCATACATTGCTTCTCAAAATTCATAATGTTTCATTTAATTTAATAGATGTTCGAAACTTTAGAAGAACACGATCTTGGGTGTGGAGAAGAAAGTGGCACAAATGTAGAAGAAGTTATAAAGGTAAGCATATAAGACTGATATCAATGTTATGACAATATAGTACAATAAATACAGCGTTTATGATAGACAGTCAGGCTTTTGGCTTTGCTTTTATTTGTAAACATGGCTAAATGAGAACGTGGGTTGTTACTGCAAAGACGTATATATAATTTTTTAAGAATACACAAATATAAAAGCCATGTGACCAGAGCAGCTTAAGTGTATATAACGCAGACACATGCAAGATAGTATTATCGTGTAACCATGTATAGTGCATTTAGTTATTTACAACACCTCCCTTTAAAGTTCATGACTGCATTTCACAAAAAAATATTTACAACAAAAATCATCGTAAACGAAAACTAACAATCATTCATAATTTTTTTTAATATTCATCCAAATGAACCAAAAGTTAGCTCAAATCATGGATAAAATGACATATTTTCTGGAAATACAATCATTTTAAATGTAAATCGAAATTTAAACTTTTTTCGAAAAAAATGCATTAACTTTTTGCGATTTAATGAAACGCATATATGAATAAATTATCTCTGAGAAATACTGTTTATCAGAAAGTTTTATTGCTTGATTATCCAATCTTTGTGGATGTTTGGACCCTCTCACTGATCGTTTTACAACTGTGTTATCACTGTTCAATACTCTAAAGCTCTTCTTTTGTTAGTTTGAAACAATTACGCACTAGATTTGATACATTGAATTTCAGTTTTGTCTCGCTTTACAAAATATTTTATAGTTTATTAATGTCTCATCACATGTATAATCTCACAAAACAGTTTATAAAACAAATAACATATATGCCATTCTATATAAGAATTATAAGAGACTTTCATAGACAGGCAACTTTGGTGCCACTGCCCTATAACCTATGATGTCTAATAGCCATACACAATCATTTAATATGGTTGCTTAAATACCAAAGTAATTAACAATTATTTAGAGAATATAAAAGTTGAAAAAATACTGCTAATCTTGACTTTCGCCTAATTTTTTTATACAAATTGAATTACTTAATGTCTAAAGTTAGTCGGTGTCTCCTGTTTGGAGATACAGCTCCAACGAGTGTTTCCACGACATAAGCTATATGATCTGTCACCTCCTTCAAGAGGTCCAAAGGGAATAGTATCGTGTTTTGCCTCCCCTTTGTAATCGGTATTACTTTCTTGCCAAACATCAGCTCTAATGGACTAAGGGTGATGCGCGATAGCTGGAAAGCACCATACATTGATAATCAGTTTTGGTCAGTGTTTACTTGACAGTCTAAACAATACCTCCGTATATTGGGCTTCTTGTCCCATGTTTTATTTGGTATTAAGACACGAATTCCTTATTGAGGGTCGTTATCGATAATGAAAATTTCAAAAGGACCGTGACGGCTAAATATAGTCTTCAGATGATTTATGACATCCAGGAGTTACCCAGAGCTATTATCTTCCTTGGACGAAATGGAAAAGATTTGTTTGAGGTTCAGTATGAACATTTCGCAATTGTGCACAAGACGGTTAATGTTTCAGAAATCAAAACATCGTATACCCTACAAAATATTCCGCCAGTATCTTCCAATATTCACTAGCAGAGCTGGTTTTTCCCGCCAACTCTACTTACCAAAATATTGAGTTGCGTTCAATTTTTTGACAGAAATACTTTGCCCTTTCAATAGACCCTAAGCATCAATCGGAAATGGGAATGTCTCTTCGCCGGACACTGTCATTTTTTTCTGGCTTTTGCACTTGTGGCTTTTTTTGCTCAAACGTTGAACTTGGCATTGCTCTGTTTGTTTGACATTTTCTAACAGCGTGATTTCGGACAACTGATTGTTGTTTTCGTACCGGTTCATATTTTGCCTTGCAGTGTTAAGTGACTTCTAGATATCTCATGTTCCAACTGCAACTGACGTCTCTTCACTACACCATAGTTGAAATATTCTGCCATGGAATGTATGAATGTCACAAATGTGTAGACAAACTCGTCCTCCTCGTGAAACCTCATATTGAATTCTACTCGTTGAAATATGACGTTCCTTTTAATCATAAAATGATGATATTTAAGCTTCTCGCATGCATCATGTATTTATTTGCTAGTTGTTCATTTGGTCAGACTATTTTCCCAAACAATAAATGTGAGAGTGCGCCTGCTGTACTTCTTCATTCTCACTCTGTCCCAATGTCAGTATGAAATGTTGAAATACCAGTCTCACAATTAATTTGTCATTTTGTGTAGTTTCTTAAAATTGAAAATCTCCGGATAAACGTCGAGTATCGTACGGAAAATACTACCGCTACGGAGTGCTGTTAATGAGAAACTGTTGTACTAAATTAGTTAAAAACAACAAAGATAAAAAGAAAGCTGAAACTTCATTGTATAAGTGTACACATTATTAATAGTTACGCTAAATTTAATCAAAATAATCGGGTAAGAACACCGTAGCACCTTGTACTAATGTAACGATCAAATATTCACAAGATACATTAAGTTGCTATATTTCAATATCGTCTACAACTAATGCGTGATTGTACAGTGGGATTTTAATCCCAGCTCTTAAATCTACATCGTTTTACAATTTCCTCAAAACCCCACTATAGTATATAAACTGCAAAACTAACTAACTCTGTGAATTCTTTCTCTAATTCTCAACCCCTCTCTGACATGTACTTTTATATATCGTCTCAGAGTTACAGGACGAATCATGGCAGCGCTACATCGATCTAACTTTTAGTATACAATAAGGGTATTATGGTCAGTTACTCAATAATTATCATATTTTTATCAAATTATTTCAATAGGTTTAATATTGGAACCATGATTGGATATATATTTATTTTATATATATATAACTTTGACAAGAAAGCTAAAATGGACACACTCTTATGAGATGCCCAGATGGTTGGAGGCGAGTACTTGTCAAACGATATAAAGTATATTCATCAAATAATAAAGTCATGTTAATATATATCGTACTTCTTGTAACTGAATGTTTGCATTGGCGAGTGACACGGGTAAGCACTTAGGAATTTTTAAAGCGTAAACTGGAAAATACATGTCGAAGGTGCTTTGTAGAAATCGTATACATGTATGTTTACATATTCTAACAAGAATATATCATTTATTTAATGAGCTGGTTATAATGAATGACATGAAAATACTTGTGAACCACTTACAGGAGTCATGTTTATCATTGTAATGTTTGCCAGATATTAGAAACCAGAGTTGTTGTTTAAAGGGTAATATTCTGTTAGTGGCAGTTTAGGTTTAGGACTCGGTGAATACAACATGTACAAAATGTAGACGAATAAAATATATATAGAAAGTCATGCTTTCTGTGTTAGTTTGTATGTGATGTTGAAACATTAGGTAGTTCACCGGGCGGCTTGACCTCTTATTGGCTGTAACCTGTTAACAGGTGTTCTGTTTTATCCGCAGAATTACACTGGGTCAGCTATTCGGTCGTAATATGAATAAAATCACCTGGGATGTTACCACACCGCCAATTACCTTTAGTATATCTGTTGAACTGCTTGTTGATGTTAATGTGTTATATATACTTTTACGTACATGTTATAAGATACCATTTCACAATGGTTGTAAAAATATTATTTCTTTCTTTCAGAACACTGGTTTAACCATGCTGTCTGACGCACTTATAGTGTCGCAAAAGTTGGTTAGAACATCCGAAATATGTGAAAGTAAACAAACGACGTAAACGAAGTTTAAAAAGTAATGGCACTAAATAAACTTCATAATTATCTTGAATATATACTTGTTTAAACTTATTCAAAAATAAATAAGTAAGAACCATGCGATCCTAGCATATCTAATTCCCCACGATTCATGTGTTAAGTGGGATACATGTATCCCAGTATAGGATATTTATTCAAAATCCATGAATTAATATAAATGTAATACAATGCAAGTCCTCAACATATTAAATTATATTGTCTAAGATTATTTTAGTTTGTTTCAGCGAAATGTGACATTTTATATATATGAGTGAATATGAAATTTGAATTTGTGTTTGGTGTTAACGAGACATTCATTTTGATCGTACGCGCTTGTCTACCTTATCTCTTTATATTTTATTGAACGAAATAGTGTATGATAAAGAGCTGCATCTTCTTCACTTCGAACCCAAAGTTCTTCAAGTATTACAAGTTGACACGAAATAGTTCTAAATATGGTACATGCTATAGCATTGTATAGCCGTGCTAGATTACAATTTTACAACATATTTTATAATTAAACGTGAACAAAAACTTTATACATAATAAATATACAATTTGTAAGTTCACTCAGTAATAAAACAGTGACACTGTTTTACAACACTAATAAAATCCTGTAATATACAGAAAATATAAAATGAAAAGAATAACATTTAAAGAACAATATCTATTGACACGTTAATACTTGTTGCTGTATTAAACACGTATGCTTGCAGGACAGAGAATTCGCTTTTAACATTATGTATTTCAATTTCCAAACTTAAACTTCATTACCGAAGTATTATTAGTACTTTAACACTGCATAACTGTGTAATGTTTTTCAAGCGCAATCCATCAGATAAGCCAAAGGTACAATTTATCCATGTGTTTACGTGAAATACTCTTTACTGTGTTGTTTATCTTTGTAGATTGTCAAACGTATCCAAAGTGCTGTAAAAACGGTCTTGCACATGCGAAAAAGTTCGTAGATTCACATGATAGAAAAACACAGTTTGATGCGTATGTTGAATGCTATTCGGCGGCCAAGGAATTAGCATTAGAAGATGTATTACCTATCGACTGCATTATTAGAATACTATCAACAATGTAAAACTAGCTTAGAAAATTACCATTCAGGTAAATGTTTACTACTTCAAAGGTTCTATTTATAAGATTATTTATTTTTAACAAAATCAAAGTTTAATCCTACTTTGATGATCAGTGTCATATCAGGGTATTTCGGTGGTAAAATCATGTTTTAAACTATGGTCAGAGATCATGAGCAAGATCTTTATTATCTGCACAGGTTTGAAGGTCTTATTATTAAGCGGAATGTTTCATTGCTCTCAAAAAAATAAATAATGGCAAAAGTACAGGTTCCAATGGAATAACGACCAATTATATAAATTATTTTGGAATACAAAAAATCATACAAAAATAATGCATTAACAGCAATTCAAAAACAAGGTATAATTGCTTTCTAAAACAATAAAGATTTAACATGATTAGGTAACTTGAGACCGATAAGTTGACAGAGTATTTATTATGGAATTACGAAAATACAATATCAAATAGAATGATTTTTTTAAAATAATCATATCAATAATAAATAATAGTCAAACAGGGAATTTAAAAGGGAGATGTATAGGCGATAACATTCGATTTTTTTTTTAAGTAATAGAAGATTTGATGAAGACAAAACAGGTCTTATACGTTATGGTGATTTTGATAGTATTGATCACGATTTTATTTCTAAAACTTGGTAACTATTTTATAAATTGGATTAAATTACTTTGCAAGGATGCTCAAAGTTGTGTATAAAATAATTGACACATTTAACGGTCTAAATTCTTCAACATAAAAAGGGGAGTAAAACAGACTTGTCCGCTGATTTCATACTTATTTTTACATATTATTGATATTTTCTATCAAATTGTGAAAGCCGATAAATATATAAACGGCAAAACTATATATAATAAAGAATTGAAAAATACAGCATTTTCATATGATGCAAATTTTATGATAGATGGGAAATGTAGAATCATTACAAATTGACTTAAAAGGCTAAATGATTTCAGTAAAATATCTGCTTTAAAATTAAACAATGACAGATATGTAATATTAAGATTGAGAACACTAAAACATTCTCCTGAAACATTTGGTACAAATAGCAAATGTATATGGACAACAGAAAATTCATCTACATTGTGAATTGTTAAATTTAATACCAAAATAGAGGACTTTTCAAACTGTTTAAAAAGCGGAAGAGGCACAAATTATAAATTTGCAAAATCTCAAGCCAGAATAAAATAATTTAATCAATAAATGTGTAAAGGATTTTGGTGGAACAGTTAAATCAATTGAAAAACAATAATACAAGATTACGAAAATGGGGGTCTTCAAATTATTGAAGTTGGATGGGTTAATGTTAAATAAAATAATGAAAAGTGGGGATTGGAAGCATATATACATTTACAAATTTAATTAAGTAAAAGGAGAATTAATATTTGTATGTAATCCAAATGAAAGTATTTATATTAATGAACAAACCAATTCTTACCAAAGTTTTTGTAAGAAATATTTCAATCATGGTCAAGTATAAACTTTAAAAAAACTTCGGAAGCATTTCACGACCATTTACATGTACTACGGAATAATTCGAAAATTGAGAACAATAATAACGTTAAACTTTATTTTCTAAAGCATGGTATTCAAAAGATGTATAATACACCAAACAACTACTAGATCAAAGACAAAAAAAACGTTATATATTTTTCAGTTTGTAAAAGCTAAGTTCTTACTCAAAAATTCAGTTTTTTTTTTTAAATATCATATTTTGATTGAAAGCATGCCAAAAGTTGTTTTTTATTGAATAGTTAGCGTTATTTTATGCCATCGAAGGCTTACAGATGATCAGTCGACCAACTACTGAAAGGTTAACCAGTACTCTCACGCCTAATTCCCGCAAGAAACTGACAACTCTCCTACTTGAATGGTGAAAAAGGAATTAAACGTGGGCAACATACCTGAAAATGATACACAAATAAATTTACTGCAACAAATCCGTAAGCTCAAGAGTTCAATTTTTTTATACAACATACAAAACTCACAATAATACTTTAATCAAACCACATATTAAATGGGTATTAGAAAGTACGAACATCAAATAGAAAGTTGTACACACCGTTCCTTTTAGATATTTAATAGATACAAACTTACGCGCCTTTCAAAACAAATATATTATGCGAATTATATCTAACAACAAGTTCCTGTATAAATGCAACATATGTAATACAAGTTAATGTGATTTATGTGTCATCTATTTTGGGAATGTCATTATTCTAGAGCATTTTGGACAACAATTGAATTGTATCACAATGTCAAACAATAAAGTTAAATGAAATGATAATGTATTTTGGATATACTGAATGGAGTAGCTGTTCAAATTTTATAAATACTCTATTGATTTATGCTTAATATTTTATTTACAAAAAAGTATCCAGAAACTATTGCCAAAAACTATTGCCATGTTTGTAAAATATTTAAAACACATTGAAAAGATAAAAAGAACCATAGTAATGGCAATATGTAAAACTGAACAACAAAACGGCAACTGGGACAAATTACGACTGATTTCAGGACAACATCCTGCTGATTGTAGAGTGTCCTTTCCTCTATACCACTAAAACGTCTTTCTTTATACTATTTCTTCTTTACTCTCTACATAACAAAATAATTTCGTATGCTATACATGCATGCATTTCATATTTATATTCCAACACCTAGTTATAAAAAGTAAACTTAAAGTTATATATGTAGCAAACAAATATTATGATTGTTTATATATTCTAAATTACTAAAAAAGTAATAGCATTATTGTGAACGGTTTTAATATATTGTTAGAATAAATAAACATAGCTTGAAGGCACTTGTTAATATAAAAATATACATTATAAACGCGCTTTTGAATCTCATAATTGTGTTATAAACATATGTGCTGCTTTTTGTATGTATGCATAATGACCACTAAAAAAACAACTAGTGTCATCTTCAACAACAATAATATGACAATCCACTGTCATTCTCAATGACTTCTGTATTAAATGGTCATGGATTTTTACGACTGATAAATTGTTACTTAAGCATAATGCTAATGTTGATCACATATAAAAGCATGGACATTATACATCACTGTTAAAACATAAGCATATGTGTACTAGTATTCAACAACCATTCTTAAGCTTGAAAATCTTAATTTCAACCTTATGTATCTAGTTTACCATGACAGCAAGAATAAATGTGAGATTGTATTTGACTATATATTTGGTGACATTACATGCCTGCAAATTTTGGTCTAAAACATGATTTCTAAGTGTGTTTTACAAAAATCATTATTGAGTTCGTCTTTTTTTTGTCTTTAACTATTTTATTTCTCATTATACATATACGTACAAGTAAATGGCAACACATTGTACTTAACACAATAAGAAAGATTAGCTTGGATATTATACTAGCATGTTAAGATATATAACTTATACACAAGTCCTTAGAGTCTAAGAATTTCTTAGAATAGTTGGTGAATACCACCCCTACAAAACGTTTTGTTTAGTTCCTTTCAGCCTTCGTTTTCCTGTAAAGTTTGAAGTTAAAAACGTATAGTATGTAACAAATTATTAATAATATATTTCAATTACGAGTTTCGTTTTAGGAATTAAACACTATAAAAGTATAGATTGATTATATTTCAAATATATATACTTGAGTATCGTCAATAAAACTGTATTAATCGTGCAGTGATAGAGTGTCAATCAGTTTGGTTTGCAGGAAGTTGCGGACATTAATATGTGTCGGTCAGTGAACTATTTATAAATTTACATCTATTTTTATTTTGAATTCATCTATTTCATTACGATTCTGGTGGTATACCTAATGTTGATGCATATACTTATCTGACTGTCCCACAATTCATAGCACTGTAAAACGATTACCAAGTTAACGGAATTACCACTTTCAGCTGAAGTAACTGACCAGTGAGCATGATATGTAGCAGCGGGTAGAGCTAGTATAAGCGTAGTTTATACAGTATAATTCTGAGTTTAATATATCACGATGCCAGTTAGTCTGTAGAACGGACCCAGCTTCCCCGATAGGGTCCGTTAAGTAGCATATTGAGCTCGCCGATTGCTCAATTGCCTCAGAGAAAGTTTGAATGACGTCATAGATTAGCAATTGCTATTGATTCTGGGATACAATGCCCTGCTTTTGGCATTTCGGGTTAATGATAGCGGAGTAGTGGTCCGGTGGTTAAGGCCTTGGACTGCAAACGCAGGGGTCGCAGATTTTATCCCCTGTTGCTCCAACTAAAATTCTTATCAGTCTTTCGGATGAGACTTAAACAAAAAACGAAGATCCATGTACCGGTGCTTAACACCGGGCGTGTAAAAGAACAAGAGGACGCTAAAATAGGGTATTTTGTATCTATGTACTATCCTTCAAAAATCTAAAATCATTTATACTCTTCTTGAGGCGTCGCCCATATGGAAAACTGGTAGCGACAATAAAAAAAATATCGTCATCATCGGTGGTTAATATACCTTATTCGGTAGATATCAGGTTTTATAAATAGACTACGATGTCAGTAGTTTGAGTTGGTAGGGTTTAGCGTCACTGCATACACCGGTATATGTTGCATTCGCGGTACGTTACATATTGTTGTATTCGTGATTATTTTATTCTGCTTTATTATTTTTAGAAATATTTCCACAGTCTAGAACATTTGGTGATGATTCCTATACCAAGGACTTGAATCGTCTTGGAAGAGACCCCCTTCGGCGGACTGATTTTAGAGAATCTATAACACCTATAGAAATTACCCTTAATAAGTGAGTGATTGGTTAATTATTGAATTATTCTAAATTATTACACCCTAATGTTAAAGCATGGACTTAAGGCTATTCAGTTATAACTAAAACTTATTATAAAAGTATTTAGAATGTTTTATATTTAATAGTTAACATTCAAATATAATATTTAATATGACAATAAAAGGAATAATTCGTCATTGGAAAGACTTAGGTCATGATATATGATTTTGCTCAATTGAACTGTAATAATATACATATTCAACATCTCAGGTTACCAACTTTAAAAATCTGAAAAATGACACTTGCAGTATCAAAATGTATATTCATTGACATCGTTTCCTTTGCCGCAAATTAGCGATAAAGGACTAATATGGCACTCTTGCTTTGACTGTGGTTTAACGCCATTTGCAACACAAATCATGTTATACATAACTATCCAGTTTTATTTGTAGACCTCCTGAATAAATCTAATTAGAACATTCATTATTCCGCAAGTAACTATTCAGTGATGTGTTTCCATCTACACGTGTTTATAACTTATCATTTGTACTTATCTGAACAGTGAAGGAACACCTTCAACAGGAATATTAAGTTTCCTTATATCAAGAACATTTCTTAAGACAAAAAAATATGTTTAAGAAATGAACTCTGTTTGTTGAAAGTTCATGCGCTGTGAACTATGCACGTACTTGTAACACGTGCAAATTAAATTTACGGTTGGAAGTCCCAGAATGTATGATTTTTTGGATGTCCACGGTCTGTATTTAACTGTTTGGTCCCGAATCGTAGTTAAACAGCAGTGGCATCGTGAGAACTCGTAATAGTTCTTACTGCGCTCTCAGCTCTGTCGGCTTAATTTATGATACCTGTAATACGTAGTGCATTCGGCAATATTCGTGGTCTTGTCGTGTTAGTTTTTGATAATTCGGGACAAGTTCGTAGTACGTTTGTAGTGTAATCGGCATCAATCTTGGCAGACCGTAGTTCATTCGTAGTACAATCGTGGCATTGTCGTAGAAACCTCATACAAGTTCTTGATAGGTCTTGCGCCTTCGTACTTGGGAAGTGCTACGAATAGCCAGGATTATCACGAATACCTCTACGACGGCCTCAATAATGATGTACGAATGCCGTACGACTTAAATAAACAGCCGTGTTCAAAACAGTCGGAAGTCTATCCCGATGACACATAAACACCCAAGAATACTGGCGACACCACTACGATGTTACTACGGCTGCTGTCGATTTTTCAGATCGAGGCTAGTCAGGAGCAAAATCGTGACAGTGAGACGGAGTCTTTACCGAACGGGTTAATGTAAACGTTTATAGAATTATTTTCATAGATTTATGTTCAAGAACGAGTAATAGGCTCGGCAGCTTTTGCTCAAGACTGCGCTGCATGTTTTAATTTATTAGCGAGTTTTATATGGACTACCGTAATAATTATGTCATCAGAAAACTTCAATTATGATAGTGATCTATTACCAATGTTGTAGAGCCGGTTACGGGGAAGCTCTCATAACATTTCCACAGTCCATTACAGACTGGATGATACAGGCTATAGGTACGTATTTCTATATCTATGTATCATGACTTAAGTGCTTATCGTCATTTGAAGCAAATATATTTCTGGCAAGAAATGGTGTAATCATTTCCAAAATATATTTATGAAAAAATAGGGATCACGAGAATCATGTATTTCATGAATATCACACGAAATGTTGATAATGAATATCAGAATACAGATATAGATTAGATGCAGTTTTTATCATGTTCGTGGGAATAAGGTCCAAGGGCCCGTTGTTTTAGGTAGACTTATTTTAAACACACGGCAGTCCTCATATTACCATATTTAGCTAAATTGTGCAATGAAATATTTTCAATAGGAAAATTTTAATGTACCTGATGCATGGGCAAAAGGTATTATTACACATATACACAAACAGGAATCGGCACTAAACCCAAATAATTCTATGGTATCCCATTGAAAATCGTTCTTCGTAAACAGATTGAGAGCCTGGTGTGATAAATATTATGGCGATTTCGAGGTTTTTCACTCAACTGGCTATAATATTGTGTGGGGTGCAATGCAATGGAAATGTATAAATATTTGAATACTATCTATGTTTCAATAAATGTACAGTAAACTTCGATTACGACTGCGTATGTGTTAGTAATGGTATTTCAGACCTTTTTTATGTAATATCGGAACAAGGAAATGTTGTATTTGCAATCATATCATATTTTGCCTGTTCATAAATGATATTAAAGACTACTTAAAGAGCAATTTTAGATAAGGAAGATATGTAACAAGGACATGTGCAAACTATACGTTCTAAGACTTATTTACGCTGGTGATGTATATGTGTTTAGTGAAACAGCTATCCAATTAAAACGGACAGTCTGAGAGTCAAAGATATGTGATAAAAGGATCCCTTGGAGCAGAAGATGTTAATGAACTATCTAACTGGACAACAAATATTAACAAATTACTTGACAAAGAGGCAGCCCTGTGGTAACGATGTTTGTTGTTTTATAGTTTATTGAAAAGTTGACAGAGATGTGTTTTCTGTTACATGATAAAAATAGGCATTTTTTGTGTGTTTTTATTCAAGAATTGAGGTGTTAAAAGTGGAACCTTAGAATAAAAAGACATCTGCAAATTTCACCAATATTGATTAATTGTGAATGCATATCGATTTCACTATTAGCAATTTATATTGTTTATAGGCAGTAGGATCCGGGTGTCCATGGTGACTGGGCACTCCGCCCCAAATATTTCGAAGGGTTGCCAGAATATACGTTGCCATCCTTCATCAGGATATTGTACTAAAGATGTAAAAATTGATTAGAATGTAACATTTGGTTTAAAGATAACATTTCTTTCGAGGGAGGCCCTCCTACCGACACTAGACCTCTCGCACACTATTTCTAACGATTTGACTCGCATTGCATGAGGTTATGAATTCAGATGAAGTTTGTCTTAATAAATCACACAATATTCGAGTATACAGCACTCTTATTTTATCTTTAAAACTGATATTAAATACAATTGCTCTAGTTTTAGTCACATTGTTCCTATGTTAAGCAGTATTTTTTATAAAAATCCCAGTATTTAAGTTTAATGTATGTTCATGCAAAATCTGACATAGAAAACACATGTTACCGTACAGAATACTTGCTACTATCTCCTCATAAACATACCTGTACTTGAAAGCTATCAAATAATGTAGATTTAACAAGCAATGCGAAAAAAATATTTAAAATTGTTTACATCTAGTATTTAATTAAAACTTGATGTATATGCATGCATTTAATATTTGTTTTTTATAGAAATGGTAATATAGGCTTGAATTTACCTGTTTAGGGTTTTTAAAATCAAAATCATTTTAGCGGAGTGTCAATTGTTTTTCAGTTTTGTAATATAAAGAAATTTAGCTTAAAACCTCACAAAGTACTCTCCGATACCTATTTTAATGACAAACAAAATAAGA
>CM055906.1:23148688-23233688 GCA_029582155.1 Panopea generosa | reverse complement strand
ACCACCTCTACTACTACTTCTAATACGACTACTACTACAACTACAACTACTACTACTATTACTACTACTACTTCTACTACTACTACTACTTCTACTACTTCTACTACTACTACTATCTCTACCACCAATACTGCTACTATTACTACTACTACTACTCTTACTACTGTAACTACCATTACTACTACTACCATCACCACCACCACTACTACTATACTACTATTACTACCACTACTACTACTACTACTACCACCACAAATATTATTACTACTAATACTACCACCACCTCTTCTACTACTACTACTGCGACTACTACTACAACTACTACTACTACTTTCACTACTACCACCCCCACCACCACTACTACTACTATTACTATCACTACTACAACTACTACTACTAATACTACTACTACTACGACTACTTCTACTACTATTATATGTACTACCACCAATACTGCTACTGTTACTACTACTACTACTACTACTACTACTACTACTACTACTACTACTATTACTACTATAACTATTTCTACTACTACCATCACCACCACCACTTCTACTCTACTACCATTGCCACCACCACCACTACTACTACGACGACTACTTCTACTACTACAACAACTACTTATACTACTACTACTACTATTACTACCACAACATCAACTACTTATTTTACTCATACTACTCATACTACTACTACTACTACTACTACTACTACTACTACTGCTACTGCTACTACTACTACTACTACTACTACTACTTCTTCTACTTGTTGTAGTTACTGCTGCTGTTGTTTTTTCTGCCACTGAGTACACTTCACGCACGCACACATATAAATGCTTCTTTTATGTTTGCTATTGTCACTATTTCTTCTCGTTTTAATGCACATATATGTACGCACATGCATTCACGCCCATGCTGCATATACAATCCTTTAAACTCACGTTCGCTTCACGCACACACAGTCCGACACACAAACGTACTTACACAAGCACCTACCCTGCATTCACATACAAGCGCATGCCCATATTCACTCACCCACATACATACGCTCCTACTCTACACGTACACAATATATTTGATCTATAAATAAAATCGTCCGATTGGATTTTTTACATTCAAATTGGAAACTTGATCTAAAAATAGAAGCTTCCCATTGGACCCTTTAGCTTCCATTGGAAAACTTTCCAATTTGAATTGACCAGTTGAAATCGTTATTTCCCATTTGAAAATCATGCCAATTGGAATATAAGAATTCCAATTTGGCAGGATGTTATTTTTACTACTTTAAGTCAATTTATCTCAGTATTTTACGAACTTTTTGAGCTAAAAATTAACTTAATAATAGTTATAATTATCCAAAAATATTAAGTTTATGACATTTAAGTTCACAATAAAAGAAAGAAATTCACTGTGTTGTATTGTATGATATTTACATGCAGTGCTTGTATTTATGTTGTTGTAGCGACTGTGACTTGAATTACATGGTAACTGTTGGACATTTATTTTTTTTCAATGAAGTGTAATTGAAACAAGATTGTTACAGTGGAAATGAGCGTTTTTGTTGCGACAACTGGTTGCGAACGTCATCAGATATGAACGATATAGTATAATATACATATTTATCAATAATCTATGTAAATGATTTATTACAGGTATAAGTCCTGAAGAAGGAATGTGCATTGCCGAGCCTTTAAACAGGACCGTCTTTAAAAATTTCTTTATTCAACTTGACCTCCCATACAAAGCTGTACGTTTAGAGCATATTGCCATCAAGGCAACTGTCTTCAGCTATGGTATATCTACCGATCCACCGAGAGAGGTACTCACAAAATACAGTGTTATTGTATGCATTCAACTGATCGCATGAAACACAGCTCTTTATCTAAAAATAACCTGACCTTTTGTATCGGATTATGTTGTACTCTCTATCAATGGCAATTACGAATCATACTAGATTTAAACCGAATACATAATAACCCGTTTTATATCAGATGGTGTTTCAACTAGCTTTGAAACACGTATGTTCGTGAAGTCGGGAAATAAAAAACAGTGTGATGTTAGTCGGATAATCGAAATATGACATACAAAATGGCTTATTTGAATATATCATAACAATAAACGAAAAAAGTGATCAGTTGGACACATCATAACAGTAAATAAATGGATAAATCATTTGGACACGGCATAAAAAAAGAAATATATAGATCATTTGGACACGTCAAAATAGTTAACATACATATGTAACATTTGGACAACTAATGATAGTAAACGAAAATGACTGTAATAAAGCACTTCCTTTGCTAGGCAATACTACATGTTAGTAACAATAAGCACATGTGACAGGTATCGACTGTTATTGGCGATTATGGCAAGTACTTGGAGGATATTTAGTATATCTATATTCATGAGCGTCTGAAAAAGTAGTATTTGATATTTTCCCTCCCAAATGCAGCGGCGTCATGGTAAAATATATATGTCAAGTGATATAACTGGTCAGTTGAAAAAAAAGAACTAAATAATAGCTACGCGTTATTTATACAATTTTTATTTTTATAAAAACATATTTCAGTGTTGTAGCTACAATAAAGTTGTGTTTTAGTTTGAAAACTGTTTTATTATGATAAAAAAAGGTAACCATGTATCTTCTGAGCAGCTGGGCATTTGTTCCAATGCAATTCCATGCTATTTTTTTAAATTGTTTTATTTATTTAATTATAGGTATCCATGTATCTACTTGGTAGCTGGGCATTACTTCCAATGCAATTCCATGCTATTGTTGTTTAAATTGTTTTATTTATTCAATCATAGGTAACCATGTATATTCTGGGCAGCCAGGGCATTTGCTCCAATGCACGTCCAAATAAACAATCACCGAGAACAAAGCTGCTGCTTCCTCCAAATAGTGGTAAAACCTGTCTTTTTTCCCATTATTCCTCTTACGAAGGGTGAACTTGATATTGTTGTGACAGCATTCGCTTTTGGACACGGAGTATCGGAATCGGATAAAATCGAGAAGACGCTGCACGTAGTTGTGAGTATATGGGAAATCTTGTTAAAACAGCTTTTCTTCGGTTGAACAATTTGGTGATAACAGAATATAGCATTGAACACCACGTTAGTGTCATGTTTATATCTGCAATGAATTCTCAAATATCTTTGATATTGTAGTATCTGATAAAAGGATATCTTCGAGGCAGAGTCGTGCTGCCTGATTCCCAGGAATCAAAAATATTAAGTCATTACAGTCAAACACTTTTTAACTTGCTTGTTTCTAATCGAAGGACAATTATGAAGTTAATTGCATTTCCGTTAACTTACTGTCTGTTTAACACTCGGATGAAGCTTGTCACTTAATCGGTCAACACAGATCTTTACTGCAGGTAACATGTTAGAAACGGACATACCGTAGTAAAATATTTGTTTCATAAAATATTCCTTTTTTGAAATTGTCTTTAATCTGAGACTTAGTCTGTGCACAGAGCTTTAACCTGAGACTATCTACGCACAGACCTTTTTGTTAAGTCATTTATATAATTTATATAAAAACTGGTAAGTAAAATTCTCATAATGTGTTTGTTTTATTGAAATGTTCTTAGTTTTGTCTATGGTACAATGTACTTTTGAAAGGTCGACAATAAATGCTTTTCAAGTGAAGGTTGTTAAATATTTCTTCCCATTGAAGATGGTGTTTCCTTTTTTTGTCAATACTAATTAATTTAATTTGCATGATATATATTATGTTATATATAACATTTTATTTGGAGGATTAAAATTTCTCAATCGGTGTAATTAATGTGTTTTTTATATTTCTAGTATATTCTACTTTAACAATTTGTTTCTATCCTTCAAAAGTTGTCCTTATGATTTCACCAATGTAACGTCCTTTTAAGAATCCTGTCAGACTGTTGTTAATAATGTCTGGTAATCCTTTTTTCATTCCATTAGCTATAGATTTTATTGCAATTTTAGAGTCTATATTTGAAAGTCTATTGCTCTCCAACATGTCAATATTGAAAGGTCTTTATTATTTGTAGAAAAAAGCATTATAAATCCTTGTTTCTGCGATGGTGTTAGAGTATCATGCATATATGAGTATGGAGTTAAAGTAAAATGTTTTATTTCATTTCAAAATATTTTATAATACTATGTTGCTAACCCATTGAACCCTGGACTCTGATTATATTTCGTATACTTTTAAGCTATTTAACACTCATATTCAGTTACATTACCATTGAATAATTCGTGCTAATTATCATTTAATTCGTTAATATTACGATTTTTTAAAAAATAGAAATGTTCTTCAGTCGTTTGAACCTGGCTGTCTGGCTCTTTATAAAATCGTTTAGTTTCTTGTAGAATATATTTTGATTTTATTATCTCACGATTATCATCTGTAAGTGTATATTTTTTCATTCTGCTCTCGTATTTTTTAAATTGAAATATATGTTGTATTTCTTTCACACTTTCAATCCTATCAGCTTTAAATGCTTTTATAACATGATTTTGAAGAAAAGAGGAAAAAAGACGAAGAAGAAAAAAAAGAGGAATTTAAGTAAAAGAATATAGAAGAAACTTACATAGTGACAGAGCAATAATTTGAATTACTTGTAGTTGTTATTAGCTGTAGATTTGTATTAAGTAAACAGATACATGTATGCCATGCCGTTTTACCTATAGTGTTAAATCGATAGATATTAAACGATATCTATAAATATAGATTATTATATAATTCTATACCTCTTCAATATTTACGTATTTAGAGCATATCTACTTTTTTTTGTTAAGAACGAAGGCGTCGAAATGATAGAGTCCATACATATATGCCTGGATCCTGGGCAGATGATGAAAGATTGTGATAACAGCGCCGTTGTTGAAAGTAAGTGTATTATGCTATTTTGTTATTGTTACAATGAAATGAGCAACAGTTTAGACAGAACATTATCAAGTATCATCATAACATACATATTTAATCACAGCGGAATAGGCTAAAAATCATGTAACCTGTATGATATTCAGGAGGGAAGACCTGGTATTATTGTTTTAATAGAAAATAACTACAATTGGCGACTTGCCACTGACGTACACGTTAACCAGGTGAACACTGAAAACATTACCAATGGTTCTTAAAGCATCTTTTGTTCAAATTAGTAGTTGACCAGGTTGCGTTTCCATAATGTGCTAGTCTCTTGACACTCCTTCATTTTTGACAATTCCATCCATTGCTTGCAGTTTACGACTGCGCATTTTCAAACTATTATGTCTTTATAACACAGCACTAAGAGTCCACCAAACTTGGCACAACTTTTCGTTCGAATGTTTCCGTCTGCAGAAAACAACATGATCAATTATAGTATTTTCAAAATACAATATGCTCAATCAATTTACACAGCTTTAATTCCTTTCTCGAGCGCAATATTCTTTCTCCCGTCATTGAGGATGGTAATTTTTAAGTTAGACTTTAATATTACAGCTGCTCCAATTATCCCATCATCAGGCAATGAGCGAAGTGTTCAGCAAATGACAATTAATCTAGTCCCACAAGCAGACGGTTACACAGTTATACCGGATACTGTATCAGCCAATGCGTTTTTATCAAGTGAGTCGTTCTTATATTATTACTGTATAACTTAGTTAATAAGTAGTTCCCTCCTTACGTTTCACTATTAGATTTATTAGAAATATGGACAGGACAAAATATTACTCTAAAAATGAAAGAAATTTAAAAAGAAGGATCATTTGCAATGTCCTATACTGTATTATATGGTGTTTAGCATCGTTGTCAACACTTTGGCTGTAGTGGTACGTGTTTTATATGTACTAAAATAGGATTAAGTTGTTTTTATCTCGGATGTTTAATAAAACATAAAGCAATTTATAAATTATGACTGAAGCGCATGAATAAACCGATTTGTACTCTCAGTTTATTTTTAATCATTCGTCTTTCTATAATTTTGTTATGTGTTATGTTACATTTGTATAACTTAGCACCTGGATCAATATCATGTAACAACATGTATAAACCATAATTATAGGTGTATAATTTATTTTCATTTAGGCAACATAATGGACACCATTGTAGAAAAAGCTATTGTGGAAAACGTGGATTCATTGATTCAGAAACCGGGTGGTTGTGTAGAGCAGAATTTGAGAAAACTTACACCAACTGTATATGCGATGGCATACTTGAAAGCAACTAAAAAGGTTACTGAAAATGTTGAAAAGAAAGGAAACAAGAATGTGCGAGAAGGTTGGTATATACGAGGGTTCAGTCAGAATTAACGGGAAATGAACTTTTTAAATACACATATAGTTCACATAAATTTAGATTGCGAATAGAACAATATATTAGGAGTGTATATGCACAGGGTTAGGATTATACTTAAATGAGTTAGAGAGTTATGAACAGTTTAATTACCTTTATCTCGGTAGGCGTAGCAGCGTCAATGTTTGCGCTTTTTGCGTACATTTAGCACGACTGCAGTTCTGAATTCATTTTGACACCTCGCTTTCACGCTTCAAAGTAAGAAAAAATGAAGAGTTGTTTGCTTTATCATAACTTGTATGTGCCTTTCTTTTTCTAATAGTTAACATGTGCGTACCTTTTCTTCTATGTTTGTATAATATTAATATTGGTTAAAAGGTATTATGGTAGAGAAGCTGTATACTGTTGTTTGCTCTTAATTTTTGCTACCTTCTAAAAAGATATTGTTATCATTATCATATCTATGTTTATCGTTAATGTCATCACTGTTGTTTTTATTATCACTGTTATTAGTATTAGTTTTATTATCACTATTATTAGTATTAGTATTATTACCACTATCATCTTTATTGTAATGATTCAGATAACCACGACCACACTTCTGCAAATAACTGACGACATCAAGTATCTGGACCAAGCTAGGCTTAATTTAAATGAATAAATTAAATTGGAACGCGATTTTACTGTTTAGCAAAGACACAACCTTCCTTGATGTGTGCCGTTTCTATTTAGGTGTTATACACGAAGATCAATATCGTCTTGCTGATGGATCTTATAGAGTTTATCGGCGTGGAAGTGGTGGAAACACATGGTACGTGCAACCAATTAATACATCTTTATGACCGGCTAGCTTACACGGTAACCGTGTAACTTCAACAAAAGGATCATGAGCTCGCATTTCCGCCCGGCAATAGACTATGCGATGATTGTTTATAAGGTTTTTTCTTTACGATCATTCACGTCTCACACACCAATTAATTTTGTACTGTTCTACATATAGAGACATGCACTTCTGGAACACTGGATACATTACCAATGGTTCTAAAAGTGCCTTATTCCCATATATAGTCCTCTGTTAGTCCAAATATGCAGAAAAAAACATGGGGTTGACCAGGTTGCTTTTTCACAATTTCGATGGTTTGATGGCACCCCTTCATTTTTGACAATTCTGCCCATTTGTTGCAGTGTATCACTACGCATCTTTAAACTGTTATAGCATCATCAAACAGTTCCCAGGGTCACCCAAACTTTGCAGAAATCATGAAAATGTTCCAATGTTCCCATATGCACAAAGAAATACGACATTTTATGCATTTTTAAAAAAAGAATTACCCAACCGCTTTACACAGCTCTAATTTCTTGGGCGTAATAATCTTGCTACCGTCATGCAAGGGGGGTAATTGTTCAGTGAGACCTTGAAGAGTAGAAATCGCATGACATGTGACTGAATTTTTTGTCGAACAAACCTTTACCATTTCTAAATATAAAAGTACGCCTTTTGAATTCATCGCGGAACTGTTTTCGAATTCATGCACCAAAATAAGATGGCAGTCACACATGCATAAATCAGTTTCGGACGACTCGAAAACAGGAAAAACTGCCAAAATTTTAAGCCATTGTACCTTACTAAAAATAATTCTAGAAAAAGAAATACTTTGAAAATGTCCTTGTATTGCCTCCTATAGTGTATCTATCTGACTGCATATTCATTTTATTGTATATGCAACATTACATAACTTAAGTGTCAAAATACATTACCATATATGAATAAATAGTTGTTTTTGCTTCAAATAATGCTCTGTTTTGTTGCAAAACTATATATTTGACTTTTTTTATATCTATAACAAACAAATATTAATGTTTGAAGGTGCCCAGCAATAATTTGCATGTCACTGACACTAACCATGCCCCCTTTTTCAATACATGAATGAATAACATACTTTTGTACATGCATTAGATTCATTATCAACTATGAATATATCCCTTACCAATTGAGGTATCTATTAGGCATATATTAAATTCCAATACTATTTTGTTTATTTTATCAATAAAAATTGCAAATGAAAGTAAAGTGTTCATGAAAATCACTTTAAAGCAAGAAAATGAAACGATGAATGAAAATGAGACAAAATATGGATACAGCATATTTGGCTGGACCGATAAGCTCATTGCAAAAAGACGGCTTGCTAAAGCGCATCTCTTTACGACAAATTAGTTTGAAATAAATATATCAAAGAATATTGCGATAAGAAATATTTGTCGCGAGATGTCTCGTTACTTTACAGATTTTCCAAAACTGGCATAAAAAAATGGGCAGTTAAAATAGAGTTGTTGCAATAATTATATGAAAATTAGGAATTGTCATATTGGAGAATGCTATACTGTTGAATGTGGAGAAAAATATTGTACACATTCAATAACAGACATTGAAAAAACGTCATCTTCAATGAGAAAAATCTATATTCTATAGCAAGCATCATGTATTTTTATTTGACTAAAAGGTAAGAAGAACAACCAAAAGAAATCAGATGATGGTACAAAAGTTTCAAGCACAGGTTAACTAAACGCTGAGAAATTATTACGCGAATCTGTTTCGCGTCATTTCAAAGATGTCGCATTTTACAATTTACCTTAATGTCCAAGAGTAGGTAAATACTGTGTATAAGCCAGACCCAGCTGCATAAATATCAACAATGAGGAGAAATAAATGACAGTAAAACAAAAATTGCAGTCATACGCCATACCATTAAAATGAAACGCGACAGTTTGGCGGTCGGTATATCGAAAACTGGATACAGAGCTGTTGATAACAAATATCAATGACAAAATAATGAAACAGGAAATTTCTCTATAATTCATGATCAATGTAATATTAATTGATAAACAGCGACATAAAAACAATATTGCTCATACGCGACCAACCGTATTGTCAAAAGGCATGCGCTAAAGAGTGGAAACAGTATCACGACAAATGTTACCTTTTTTATGTGGGTGGGGTATGAATTATACATAAATAATGAGTTTCTAACACAAAAAAATGGTTTAACTTACATGAATCATGAAATCTGGATGCAGTGAATGCTCTAGACATGCTTTCGTTGTGATATATTAGCAGCACTGTCTCTCTGTGTGACTTTCAAGTGTTTTTAAGTGCAAACTTCTATTCATTTTAGCCAGGATTTTGAGACAGATGGCTAAAATCAAGTCTTATCACATGATGCAGCAAAGCATATTTGCATGCATGATCATTTCTTTTTCAGTTAAATAGATGATCTCACTTCGTGTTCCTTCCATTGAATTGAATAAATCCTGATTCCAACATTTCCATGACAAATTTTCAGCTGCTCAGTCTCATTGCCCTATTTGCTTTACTGTTTTAGCCTCAAGTTTGGTTTTGCCTGTGTGACACTTCTCTGTTACACTCAAAGTCATCCATTTTTCACAAAAAATACATTTATTTTTCCATTTAGAGGTTTCAATTACAGTATTTCCCATAAGAAAGTGACATATTTTCAAAAAGAAAGTAAATCTGAATCACAAAGATGCAGTTTCCTCCCAGCGTCTACCGAAAATGATCTGATTCTTGAACGTCTCACACACCAATTAATTTTGTACTGTTCTACATATAGAGACATGCACTTCTGGAACACTGGATACATTACCAATGGTTCTAAAAGTGCCTTATTCCCATAGATAGTCCTCTGTTGGTCCAAATATGCAGAAAAAAAACATGGGCTTGACCAGGTTGCTTTTTCACAATTTCGATGGTTTGATGGCAACCCTTCATTTTTGACAATTCTGCCCATTTGTTGCAGTGTATCACTAAGCATCTTTAATCTGTTATAGCATCATCAAACAGTTCCCAGGGTCACCCAAACTTTGCAGAAATCATGAAAATGTTCCAATGTTCCCATATGCACAAAGAAATACGACATTTTATGCATTTTTAAAAAAAAATTACCCAACCGCTTTACACAGCTGTAATTTCTTGGGCGTAATAATCTTGCTACCGTCATGCAAGGGGGGTAATTGTTCAGTGAGACCTTCAACTCCCACCTCTGAATGTGTGGAGAAGTAGTCGGTGATTTACAAATATAAGATGTTGCTAGCAGTGTTACACAATTACATGTTACTCTTATATTACATGTTTTTTTCCAGTACTATAATTAGATCCTACCTTCATTCTATTTATAAGACAAGTGTACAGTATATTAGTACACGCTGTAAGAAGATAATAATCAGTTAATTAATACCATCTTGACCTATCATACGATATATGGTAGACTACCCATTGACAAGTACAGGAGGCGCTGCATTCAATGTTTGAGTTTGGAAGTTAGTTAGGCAGAGCGATTTGAGACATAGACGAGAGGAGTATATTAACTCTATTTCTTTAAAATGAACTTGGGTTGTAGCGGATCCAAAGAGCGATGACCGCCGTTTAAAAACTGAAATACGTTTTATTAAAGTCGCAAAATCTCATAAAAACACAAAATAATATTCCATATCGAATTGCCTTTAGCACTAATACTGAATGGTAGTTCACTACAGTGATTGTTACTATATTTAATTACTATACTATACTCAATTTAAATTTATAATTAAATGTTATTAATTTGTATCAAGAAAGCTAAACATAAAAGTGTTTGTTTTTTTCTTTATCTAATTTAAAACTTAGTCCCATAGATCACTATTCATAACATTTCTCTACTCATAAACATTTTTAATTCCAAATTATCAATTAATAAACATTTAAGTTCTAAAATGGTACATGAACATAATAATTTCACCATTGAAAACTTGATTAATCAATATTGTTTTAGCAGATAGCTAGTGCTAACTTAAGATTTCTCATTCGTTTAAATTAGTTATACTATGCAATTTGCTATGTTACCATAGACACCAACACGACCAATACTATATCTAAGTATATATTTATAATCTAATTTACTACAACATTATAGAAACCTATATTCTATGTCAATCAATTAACTGTCTCGAAGTGTAGATGCTCTTCGTCTAGTTGTATTGTTTATTTCAGGGGTACAGCATATGTCACTAAAGTATACTGCCAAGCCAAAGCTGTAGTGACAGATTCTGTTAAGGATCAAAATATAGTTCAGTCTGTTGGCTGGCTTATATCTCAACAAAGGGCAGACGGTTCCTTTATTACACAAGATTACTTTTTAACGGTACGTTAATATGTTTTCTTGCTATAGAGTAGTTCTTTGCTTTATACTCGGTTTGACTGTTTCGTTTCTTTTGTAGGTATGATGATATACGTGTATGTATGTTGTTTCTTTGAAGACTCTATAATTCACTATATAATTTACTATTGAATGTGTTATAAAGTAAAATACTCAATTTCAGACACGTGTATAATATCAAATGATGAATATTGGGTGCGGGTGTAGGTACGTTTCGTCTATTTTCTAAGAAAGTTAATATTCATTTAAAAATGCCAATGATGGCATAACAATGGAAACATCAACATATTGATTTTTTTCTTGTTCGGCTCTTCAAGTGTTGAAAATCTTCTTTTATATTTTCTATTTTATTTCCAAAGAGAAACAAGTGTCAGATCTAAAGGTATTTAAGACTCTATTTTTACATTTGAATATTCATGGCAAAGGTGTTATTTAATTTTAAAATAAATATACATTTGATTACGAACTATGAGGATATAGATACCACAACGTTGCTTTGTCCCATATTTTCGTTAGGTCATGTGAGTAAAATATCGACATGGAAGATCTTCTAGGAGCAGAAATGGAAGAAAAAAGAATTTTCCTCATGCACAATTACTGTTGACTACGGCATGGTCGGTTGAGCTAAATTATAGTTTACATGTACATACTAGCAGCTGATTGTTCTGTTTGGCTTTCCAACTTGCAACTTTCAGGTTTAAATCAGACACATTATAAATGTTGCTAGGATGCATTTCTTATAAGAACACTGAAACAAACACTCAAATTAAAGAACACAAAAGAAAAGAACAGATAAAAACTTGGACATTATTTTCAGGGAACCATATTCGAATACACCAGGTGACACTTTCCCATTTTTAGTGTAATTAGATCTAAACATATCTTAAAAGATCCACAACAAGACTATGGAAAGCTAACGGTCCGATGTTGCTGCTTTTTTTTCCCTGATAATATAACATTTTGTTCGTAATCCGTGCGATCTTAATTTTGTGTACAAACGAGAGAAAGAGAGCAATATCACAATAAATATGTAAAACATAACAAAATAGAAATTTAGAAAAATGAAAACTGTTAAATCCTTAAGCAACCTGAGCTTAAACTTCGCTTTGAAGCCTATCAATCCGATATAGAAGAGCCGCAATGAACCTACCTGTACTGTGATACTGCGAGTCATTGGTAGTCAACATATATTTCAATGTGAATTAACCGGTATATATAAAGGAGATATTTTCTACATATTTACTTTACAGGGTACTGAAGAAATTAGAAGAATATCTGGTACAGCATTTATAATGATAACATTGTTGGAATGTCCGTCGAGGAATGACGTGAGTACTTTTCTTTATTGCCTTTCACAACAGTACTATAACCACTCATTCAGCAGGGAAATGGCGTGTGAGTAATTTTCTTTATTGCCTTTAACAACAGTACTATAACCATTCATTCAGCTGGGGAATGGCATGTGAGTAATTTTCTTAATTGCATTTCACAACAGTACTATAACCACTCATTCAGCTGGGGAATGGCGTGTGAGTAATTTTCTTTATTGCCTTTCACAACAGTACTATTACCATTTATTCAGCTGGGCAATGGCTTGTGAGTAATTTTTCTTTATTGCATTTCACAACAGTACTATAACCACTCATTCAGCTGGGAAATGGCGTGTGAGTAATTTTCTTTATTGCCTTTCACAACAGTACTATTACCATTCATTCAGCTGGGGAATGGCATGTGAGTAATTTTCTTTATTGCCTTTCACAACAGTACTATAACCACTCATTCAGCTGGGGAATGGCTGTCAGTAATTTTCTTTATTGCCTTTCACTACAGTACTATTACCACTCATTCAGCTGGGGAATGGCGTGTGAGTACTTTTCTTTATTGCCTTTCACAACAGTACTATTACTACTCATTCAGCTCGGGAATGGCGTGTGAGTAATTTTCTTTATTGCCTTTCACAACAGTACTATTACCACTCATTCAGCTGGGGAATGGCGTGAGAGTACTTTTCTTTATTGCCTTTCACAACAGTACTATTACCACTCATTCAGCTGGGAAAGTGCGTGTATGTACTTATCTTTATTGTCTTTCACAACAGTACTATTACCACTCATTCAGCTGGGGAATGGCGTGTGAGTACTTTTCTTTATTGCCTTTCACAACAGTACCATAACCACTTATTCAGCTGGGGAATGGCATGTGAGTACTTTTCTTTATTGCCTTATACATCAGTACCATTACCACTCATTCAGCTGGGGAATGGCGTGTGAGTACTTTTCTTTATTGCCTTTCACAACAGTACTATTACCACTCATTCAGCTGGGGAATGGCGTGTGAGTACTTTTCTATATTGCCTTTCAAAACAGTACCATTACCACTTATGCAGCTGGGGAATGGCGTGTGAGTACTTTTCTTTATTGCCTTTCACAACAGTACTATTACCACTCATTCAGCTGGGGAATGGCGTGTGAGTACTTTTTTTTATTGCCTTTCACAACAGTACCATAACCACTTATTCAGCTGGGGAATGGCGTGTGAGTACTTTTCTTTATTGCCTTACACATCAGTACCATTACCACTCATTCAGCTGGGGAATGGCGTGTGAGTAATTTTCTTTATTGCCTTCCACAACAGTACTATTACCACTCATTCAGCTGGGGAATGGCGTGTTAGTACTTTTCTTTATTGCCTTCCACAACAGTACTATTACCACTCATTCAGCTGGGGAATGGCGTGTGAGTACTTTTCTTTATTGCCTTCCACAACAGTACTATTACCACTCATTCAGCTGGGGAATGGCGTGTGAGTACTTTTCTTTATTGCCTTTCACAACAGTACCATAACCACTCATTCAGCTGGGGAATGGCGTGTGAGTACTTTTCTTTATTGCCTTTCACAACAGTACCATAACCACTCATTCAGCTGGGGAATGGCGTGTGAGTACTTTTCTTTATTGCCTTTCACAACAGTACCATAACCACTCATTCAGCTGGGGAATGGCGTGTGAGTAATTTTCTTTATTGCCTTCCACAACAGTACTATTACCACTCATTCAGCTGGGGAATGGCGTGTGAGTAATTTTCTTTATTGCCTTCCACAACAGTACTATTACCACTCATTCAGCTGGGGAATGGCGTGTTAGTACTTTTCTTTATTGCCTTCCACAACAGTACTATTACCACTCATTCAGCTGGGGAATGGTGTGTGAGTACTTTTCTTTATTGCATTCCACAACAGTACTATTACCACTCATTCAGCTGGGAAATGGCGTGTGAGTACTTTTCTTTATTGCCTTCCACAACAGTACTATTACCACTCATTCAGCTGGGGAATGGCGTGTGAGTACTTTTCTTTATTGCCTTTCACAACAGTACCATAACCACTCATTCAGCTGGGGAATGGCGTGTGAGTACTTTTCTTTATTGCCTTTCACAACAGTACTATTACCACTCATTCAGCTGGGGAATGGCGTGTGAGTACTTTTCTTTATTGCCGTTCACAACAGTACCATTACCACTCATTCAGCTGGGGAATGGCGCGTGAGTTATTTTCTTTATTGCCTTTCAAAACAGTACCATTACCACTCATTCAGCCGGGGAATGGTGCGTGAGTAATTTTCTTTATTGCCTTTCACAACATTACTTTTACCACTCATTCAGCTGGAGAATGGCGTGTGAGTACTTTTCTTTATTGCCCATAACAACAGTACCATTACCACTCATTCACCTGGGGATTGGCGTGTGAGTAATTTTCTTTATTGCCTTTCACAACTGTAACATTACCACTCATTCAGCTGGGGAAAGGCGTGTGAGTAATTTTCTTTATTGCCTTTCACAACAATACCATTACCACTCATTCAGCTGGGGAATGGCGTGTGAGTACTTTTCTTTATTGTCTTTCACAACAGTACCATTACCACTCATTCAGCTGGGGAATGGCGTGTGAGTAATTTTAAATACTCTCCGTTATAAATTGCCACTCTCATAAAAATATTTCTTATTCTAATACTACTGATACTATTGTAATCATAACTACTACTTATACTACTACCGCTACTACTACTTTTACTACCACTACTAGTACTACTGCAACTACAGTAACTACGATTCATACTACTACTACTTCTACTATTGCTGTTACTACCACTTCTTCTGTTGAAGATATTACTACTACGACTACTACTACTACTACTACTAATAATAATAATAATAATAATAATAATAATAATAATAATAATAATAACAATAATGATAATAATAATAATACTGCTACAGCAACAACTACTATTTTTACTACATGTACAGTACCACATCAACTACGACTCATACTACTACTGCTACTACTACTACTACCAGTACTACTACTATTGCTAATACTACCAATAACTACTACTAATAATAGTAATACTACTACTACTACTACTACTACTACTACTACTACTACTACTACTACTACTACTACATTACTACGACTACAACTACTACTACTACTATTACTGTTATTACTACTACTACTACTACTACTGTTGCTGCCACTATCAGCTACTACTACCATTACCATTTTTTATATTAATTCTACTACTACTTCTACTACTACTTATACTGCTGTTGCTGCTGCTACTATTACTACATTACACATATTTTTATCGATTTTAATATATAGTATTTTACTAAAAGAGATCGATAAATATATAATGAGAGGCACTGCCGAACATCATATCATTTTATTCTAACGAGTTTATCAATTCACTAATAAATAAGCACGAATGTAAGATTCGTTTTATCACATAACTCAGGAAAATGTTACCTAATATTTATTTAACATATCAAGTCTATAAGCAACGAGAAAAAGATCAGGCATATCATTTTCAATGATATGGCGTAACGTCTCAAATAATATAATTTAACCAAGACAAATCGACATCATTTATAGTATTCGGACAAGTCGGAAAGAACTTCGAGCCGAGATAAACGGAAAACACCAAGCGACAAATTTAAAGTGTTAATAGCAAATATATGGCACGGGTTTTTACACTCCTGCACCATAAAGTATGTAATAAACGAATACTTTTTTCTCCTAATTGCATGATACGTATAAGTATGATAATGCATAACATTTCTATAACAAAACTGTTCTAATGCATTTATTTGATAATATCAACCACCAAATGATGGTGATTCATCTATTAACCTCGTATTAGGTTTGTGAGGGTTGAGGCGGGGGCGGAGAATCCATAAACCTTACCGATAAGTATATAAGAAATGATATGCATACTTATGTTAAAAGTCTTATACCATATTTAGTAAAAGAAATATATTTGGGATGTATATTTGGTGACTTTACATGTTAAAAAACAAAAGATATTAAATTCACTAAATGCATGTACTTATATGAAGGACAACCAAAGAAGCCGTTTAAAAAGATTTCTTCTCGAAAGTTATTTTACTTTTAAGTTTCCATGATAGTTGTCAAGTAATTTTAACAAATGTAAATACCATTTAATAAAGAACTGCATGTGATAAAATATCATTTAAATAAAGTCATAGTACCAGGCTTCTTTTTAGCTATTGTTATTGATTTTTTATAAATTCAAATATAATATCGATTTCATTGTTTTTACATACTAGATTTGCTCAGAAAGAATTGAAAATAGAAGATTTTCTTGATAATCGTATTTTTTCTTCCCAAATAATACATGTAAAGTAATCTTTTTATAAAAAAAAACAGCGTACTTTCGTAGAGAATAAGTTATAATACTACAAATATAATCCACTGGATTTTTATATACGTAAAAGACCGAGCAATAAATCGACGATGATATTACTCTAGGTTAATAGCAAGATATGCCATGTTTTTTTTACACTCCTTCACCTTAACGTATGTGATCAAATTGTGCTTTCTCCTCTTATTTACAAAGTACGTAAAAGCATGACATGCATAACATATCTATAATAAATATGTTCTAATGCACTTTCTTTAACTTCACACCTTGGAATTAATATTACAAGCGTATGTGTCATTATGTCGTAGAACCTCATTTAATCATGTTTTTTTCTTCATTTCTTTTGACAGTTTATCAAGAATGCAATCAATAAAAGCATGACGTTTCTGGAAAGCACAAATGACAACACCTTGCGTAACAACCCATATGTTGTGGCAATTAGTACCTATGCACTTGCCCTAGGGAAAAGTACTGAACTTGCAAAGTTCTTCGGCATCCTACAATCGTTAAAGCGTACAGATGGAAGTAAGGCCAAAGTATTATACTTGACTACTGATATGAATTTTAATTCTACATATATTGGTATTATCGTTATTAAATATATGATTCATTCAATATCGTATATCTATATCGTTCAACATGTGAACTGAATGAATAAATTAATGAAATCAATGAAATCAATGAAATGAATAAAATCAATGAAGTGATTGAATACGTTGGGGGTTTCCGGTGTACCAACTCATTAATAATTATATATGATGTCAACAATGAATCTTCTAGACTCTCTCTCAAGGTACAAACATAAAAAACCTACATATTAACAAAATACACACATCACCAAATGAAGATTCCCAACGTGCAACGCTGATATGTGCAGAACTGATATGTATCAGTAGAATATATTCAATATTTAACATGTCGTGTTTATGCATTTGCTCCAACGGCCCTACTACCTGTACAGTAGTAATTAAATTTCAAAACAATCGTATAATGTGATAAAAATTTAATATACACATAAAATGTACATGTGTGTTTCCATACTGCATTGTTAGAACGCAAGTGTTTTTTATTTAGCTCAGGATAAGATGTTTTCGAATATCTCTTCCTTAACTCAAAACAGTGTTTCACCTTTGCCACTGACCTACTTAATGGATACCGTTAGTGTCTATATTTATTGCTGAACATATTTTTTAGCATGTGTTTGATTTTCAGTGTAATTTTTTTTCTGTATTTCAATCATATTATCCATCACTTAAACTAAGAAGACATATATTAAACACATTGTTCATTAAATACTATTACCTGTTTAACCCTTTACTACATAGATACGCGTTTTCCCGCACCAATCACAGAAGGCCTTTGAAAACAGTGCAGGAAGAGTTCAGATTGCTCGTTACGAACACTTCCTGCACTGTTTTCTACTCTGTCAGTTAATATAAACATAATTCATCTATTGCTGATACGTGGTGAATTATTGTTTTCAATATTAGAGGTGTCCAGAGGCGTTTATATGAAGTCAAGAGTTAACAGACTGAGTTATTTCACTCAAACTTTTGTTTGCCTCCGATTTTACATCAACTCAAACAATTATATCATCAATGCATTTGACCTTTGATATTGTACTATGTCTACCAAATATATATGCGACATATTACCTTAATATCAACACTACATTCAATTAAGCAAATAATTCAAATACTTTTTAAGATCTCAATTTAAAATATTGTTTTCATTATTTCGTACTTTTAAATGATATTATATTCCATTTAAACAACTTGAGTCACAAGGGGATACAATTTGTCACTTCAGTAATTAATGTTGAATAATAACCACGCACGATTATGTTCCTACAACTGCACCATTTGTGTTCTATTTAAATACAAATTATAGACTGATGAGAATTTTGTATTAAATGAAACATTAATTTGTTAATTTGAATTTTAAGCTGATAATAATATATGAGATACGTTACAAATGATTTGATAAAATGTAACACCCAAGTAATAACTTGTTGTACAGCAGGTACATGATCTTACCATATGGCTGTGGTAATGGCGTTCCGATCAAATTATTTTGCATGGAGTTATGGCTCTATATAACTCGTCTTATTATTATCATCAAACATTTGAACAACTTTGCGAACGCAACTCCTCTCAGACTTTTAATCCCTATTAAAACGAAACTTGTTATACATCAGGTACATGTATATGGTCGAAACATGTGCCTGTTTTATTGACGTTTAGAATACATTATTTTACATAGAGTTATTGCCCTTTAATTTTTTTACTTAAATTTCCCATCACATTTTAAACCAACAATTCCACCCACAATTTAAACTGGATTGAAATGAAACTTGCTGTACAAGAGGTACATGGTCTGAATATGTGTCTGTTGTATGGGGTTTCTGAAAAAAATATTTTTAATGTAGATTCATGGCACTTTGTTCTTTGAACTTATTATTTTACATCACACTTTGGACAAAGTCCTCCAGTAGTTTTAAGCCAATTTAAATTAAACTTTCTAGTACAACAGACACATGGTCTGAAGATTTGGCTGTGGGATTAGTTCGGTGATCTAGGAAATTAGTTATTAATTGAGGTATGACACTTTACATCACACTTTATGCGAACATCCTTTTGAACGCAACTACTCCCGCTGTGTCATGTTCTCTATACTGTTGTAATATTGTGTAGGTTACAAACACGCACGTGCTGTTTTATGCCTAATAAAATATGCGTGTGTTTGTTTCTTTAAGCTGATCCAAATGAAACTTACTGCACAACAGAAACATTTTCTGAACATATATTTACAAATACATTCAGACTATTTTTATATATTCTAACAATGAATATTGTAAATGTTAACTATAATGAAATTTATTTCTAAATAATAAGTTATAAAACAACAAACAAACAACATAATAATTATTTATTCATTTTACATTGTAATTATAATTTTATTTACTCTCTTTTAATTAAACAATGCGACAATGTGTTATGTAATTAATAAATATTCATTTTGGATAAAATGAAAAAGAAAGCTGGCTTAAGTAGAGTGTAAAGAAAAGGTAGTAGATAAGAGAATGGAGTTAAGATAAAGAGAAGATGAAATTAACAATCCAAGTCTGAAATATGTTGTTGTCTTTAATTTAGTGGTAATTTGTCCAATTTGCCATTATATTGTCAAAGTTTTTTTCTTTTGCTGTTGCTATTATTCTTTCTATATATTTTAAATATTTTTCAAAAGTAATAAACATGGGAATTGTTTTTGCATACTTGTTTTTGTAAATGAAATATTTAGCATACATCAATATAGTACTTAACAAATTTGAATAACTGTTCCATTCAGTACATCAAAGAGATATTACCATATAATTTAACTTTATTGTTAACTGGTTTTCATAAAGATATACTTCAAGATGTGGCCAGAATGCTCTAGAAAATTGACATTCCCAAAATAGGTGTATGTTTGTTCATCATTCATAGCACAAAATTCGTTCATTCAGCTTTTTTTTAAAAATTTCAGCATTGCACCCTTTAACTATTGAGTGATAACACCTACTATCTTGAATTTTCTGATAAGGGCCTTTACAAGGACCTTTATTGGTTAACGGCCACTTACCTCATAAGTCAAGGTCGTATATATCTCAGTATTTCTAGTTTACTTTTTTCCTACTGTATATCTCATGTTCCACCATACCACCCCCAACTCCGCCCACACATTGACAAGATTCCATCCTGCTCATATGTGACTTGACTTGTTGTTTGATATTCGTCTTGCTTTTATTTCAACCTCTAAATGTCTCCATTCGAAAAACACTTCTTTGAACATTACACTTTTTACGTCTGTTCCAGTGTCCGTTATCACAGAAATGCCGAAAATCACAGATAGGTGTCTTTTTTGCACAGTCAACTGAATTTCTTGTTTAAACTACTGTTTTGTAATTGTTTCAGAAAACGTATACTGGGGAGCTTCAGGGAGCACCTCATCAATAGAAACAACATCGTATGTACTATTGGCAACACTGTTAACCGATGATTTAAACGAAAGTGGTAATATTGTCCGATGGCTTATAAACCAACGTTCTTCTTCAGGATCATTTGGATCCACAAAGGTATGGGTAGTGGCTATTACATTACTATGTTAAACTTGCTTGCGAATTAATATCATGTCTTTTGTTTGCTAATGCCCTCTGACTATCTTTTCGAAAGTCCAACCCGCCGCCAGTTCGTTTAAGCGTTTAAGTAAGATTTACAGTAAATATTTATTGAAAAGAGTTGTATCCCTTGTTAGACTAAGAACATTGTACAAGGTCATTGTCTATGCTATTGTTAGTGGGAATGTAATGAATCACACATACTTGCGCGCGCGCACAAGCTCGCACGCACACATATATACATATATACATATATATATATATATATATATATAACTTAAACCTGTCATATGTAAATAGTAGATATATATATATATATATCTGTGTGTGTGTGTGTGTGTGTGTATATATATATTTACATAGATGACAGGTTTAAGTTCTTTAAACTTCTAATGTTAGGTTCGTTCTTATCTCTGCATCAATATTTTCTAAATACAACCTGCTGTATTAGTACAAATTAATAAATACCATGAAAGACTATTTCTGTAATTGATCAGTATATTCTATTCTATCAATACACCTATAATGTAAAACAACTGACTGCTGATTATCTGTTAACCTAATTTTGATCATGTGACCAGCTTTTTTCGATACGGTGTATATTGGTAACATTTTGATAATCTTAATAAAATCTAACAAAAAATATAGATTGTACCATGTGCACGCGTTAACGCGCCAAATACCCCGAACTAACAGTTTGTTTCATAAACAACTCCTGAAATATAGCTATACTAATTGTATGTATTGACCAGTCGCAAGTAAAACAATTGTAACTTTAATTCATTTAAATATTGATATTGAAATTAGTTTCTTTCTATTGCCAAAACAACTGATCACTCTAAGGGTTTAGAAGATGTATTTAAATGTCCTATGTACCCAGACTTACGTCATCTCCTTCTGTTTTCTTGGTACACCGGTGAAACTGATCTGTTGCATTTTTACAAGATTCTACAACTGGAAGACACTTATAAAATAACTAGGGAAGTGATGTTACTATGCATATATAACATATACATGACTTAATTTGGTGACTATAAGTACGTGAGATGCTATTTAAAACATAAAACGTATTGAAAATTGCATTTACAAAGTTTATCCTAAGGGTTCTTATTAAAATTTTTCAGAAGAAATGTAATGATTATTTTTGTAATGAGTTTGAACTAAACCATATAGTCCGTAACAAATGAACTGATGCAGGAGAGAAATTACTGGCCACGTGGCGTTGTTTTCCAAAGTATATAATACAATATCAACCCTGGAATTAATATCGACCGCTGATCGGTGGACTTGTTTGATTGACAGTCACTGTCAGGTTAATTGGTTGATTTCAGGACACCATGGTTGCCCTCCAAGCGTTATCGCAATACAATATTCGCACATATAATCCAGAGGTGAATCTAGACGTAAAAATATCAGCCGAAGGGTGGGCACAGTCCGGTCTTGTGAGAACATTAACTAACGAACATTCCCAATTTATGAAGGAAATCAAAAATGTAAGTATATTTTATCCCATTTTTATGTAACAAGGACGTTTCACTAGTCACATAAAAGCCTAGTTGTGATTTATCAATATTTAGTAGAGAGATGCAAGTAAACTATCTTTCTATTATCCGTGGTATATATTATATGAGGGTAGCGTTCTCCACTCATAATGTGGGGACGGTATTAATCCATGACGTATGGTTGTCGTAGATATGAACAAAATACCAAATTATTATTTTTTTTTTTTTTTTATGAAATTTAGGGGTCTTGTGGGGGTGATGATCTAGCAACTAATTTATTATGACCTAAACTTATTTATTTTACTTCAATTGTGAAACAAGTTCTTACAACTTAGATGAATCATGCTCGAAGTATTCCTTGGTAGTACCAGTACTAAGCATATTTGGAAAAATGTCAACGAGGACACTTCCCATATCCTTGGTAGAAGATCGACCGTCCGATCAGGGCTTCGGTGCTCTACCGCTAGACCACACGCTCCTCTAACTATATATCCTGCTCTAACTTCTAAACTATTCAAATCATCCTGTCTACTTTTATGATCCTGTCATTCGAAAAATGATGAAGGGTAAACTTATCCTTGTACGTCCGTTCGTCCGTGTTTAGTTTGTCCGAGGTAAACACTTGATTTCCGAACAATAACTTTTAAAGGGATCTATATATTTAAGTAATAAGTCGTGTGTAGCTGTAAGTGGGCTGCTTTTTACCTAAAATCTTCAGTACAAAATGGTTTCCGACCAATCGCGGTGGCACATGTCCAGTTTTTGTGTTTTTTCTACAAGGTGGAAATTGAATGTGATAATGTCCAGAACCCTTTGATATTTTATATTTGATAGAAAGCTTGGCACTTCTGAAAATAATATGGAATTGAGCTTTATTACTACTCAACGGTGCAAACTGGTCTTCTTCTCTATTACAAAAAAGAGCTGACATTTCTACATCTCACATGTTCTGCCCCATCAGTACTTTTTGTGCTTTGATAACTTCGTGAAAACGTGTACAACGGATTAAATTGAAATCAAAATGAAACCACGTGCCTCATTTAATACGTCACAAAATATGTTACCATTTTAAGCGAAAAATCTATAATATTAGTCAAACCCAGGCACGTAGCCAAAGTAAGAAAAGTACTTTTCAATACTATATTAATTTGACATGTTAAAATAAATATATTTTTGGAAATACAGGCCTGTGCGTATAATTATATAGGCATGGTATATTGGGGAAAAAAGTTTTACCGAATTTTAAGGCCACCGAACAACAGTAAAATTGTTGTTGTTGCAGTAAACAATATATCATGATAAAATGACCCATTGGAAACAGATATCGCGACCACAAGAAGACTCGGTTTTTCTGAATCAGTTCATGAGTGATACTGGAATATGCAACATTTACATTAATTGAGCACTCATGTTTATTTAAATACAGCTTCCGGTTGGAAAGCAAATAATTATAGAGGTAAAAGGACGCGGAACTGGGCACATGACGATAGACTTGCGATACAACCGACCTGCTATTCCAGACGAACGATGCCCATTTAACATATCAGAGGTAGACGTGCGTACTGTACAACCAGACGAGACTGGGTTACGTAAGTTAAGGTAAAAGAAGTAAAACTGTAACTTGCCGTATCACATGTCCAACGCTGACTGTTAAGAGAGTATAAAGACATTTTAGGTGATAACCCACCAGTTATGTGTGTTCTTTATTCTATAGTACAAAAATGCTTGCATACTTGTCATTCACAGAGAGACCCAAATGAAAGAAATGAATCTACATTTTATTGTTTGTCAACATCTGCACTGCCAAGATATGATGAGAAAAGTAGGGGTCATTTGTCATCAAAGAGATTGTTTGTTTCTGTTCAGTGTGTACACTGTTGACAAAGTGAAAGTAGACTTCAAAAATCATGTATTCATACCCCATTTTCAAAGCATCAGTTTTTATTTCCAAGCATGACAACGCTTTCAAAATGTTCAAAATAGTCCAATAATTTCATTCAAATAATCAAAATGAGCATTAGAATAAGGAAAATGCATATATAAAGAAGAAGCAACAAAGATTATTTATAACAGCCATTATACGACTATCACACGGAAGGATTTTCTGTTTCCAATGGTGGTAACGGTATCTACCCTGAAGAATATTGGCAAAATCTGAAGCTATAAGTATATATTGTTTGAACGCTGAAAATCAAGGCGGTCTTATTACAATTTAAATATTCTTTTCACACTTTTTTGAAACGCTGAATATAATTCTAAATATATAAATCCATAATTATATATCTTTTAATATGAAATTTATTTGTAAAATATAAACAAACGCACATTGATTGTAATGCATCGTAATCGTGTATATTGTAAGTGTAAAACAACTACTTTTAGTGTATATGCATTGTAAGGATGTAATTGATATTTAAACAAAAGTAATTAACAGTAGGTGAAGTGTAATCGTGCAAATCGAAATACAAACAAGTTTATATTTATGGAAGGAGCTTTGCAATCATGCTAATTGAAAAATAAATACATGCATTTGTTAAAATCCTATTAAATTCATTTTTTAACACCAGTGATATCGTATTGCAGTATATGATTTGCCGGCTTCTGCAGCAAGTAATCACAACTACTCTGAACTATTTAGAAAACAGTTAAAAACAAATTACATATGACTTTTTATGAGCGCAAGAATCATATTACCTTGTGAAAAAATGGTGCATTTGTTAAGAAAAAAACGTTAATTGAATGTGAAGCATTACCATGTAGATCTACACGTGAAAAGTGAAATCTAATTAACTGTGTATTATCAGGTACATGCATTGTGATAATTTTAATTGGAAAAAAACTTATTTTAACTGCCAACGTATTTAATTGCTTGTGATATGATGTCTTTATATGGCTATATTTTTGCAGAAATTGTGACGCGTGTGGCTGCGAGGAAGACAACAAAGTCCCTAATGTTAACGATGATTCTAATTTTAATGCCAATTCAAACCCACTGCAAGGAAAAGAAGTCTTCGGACGAAAAAAAAGAAATGCTGAGAACAACAAAAATGAAACGTGCATCAGATTTACTGTAAAGTAAGTATTTCACTACCAATGATTAAAGGATGGTTTATACAATATACATTACATGTATTCGGTGGATGTTTACGCCCTTTGTAACACATAGCAGATAAAATAGACATATCGAGTTTTATTATTGGAACAAAAACTGAGATCCACCGTCCATCCGCAAGTAAGTGGCAAACCTTTATAAGATTTTGTACCCAGCTGGGCTCGAACCCATGACCCTTTGCTTCATTTGTAAAACATTATACTATTAACTATAAATATTTCAGCAAAATAAGGTATCAGTTTTAAATGATTAATACTGTGATAAAGTTCTTTTGTGGTATTATGATTTTATGTGATGTTCTTGGCAAAGAGTGTATGTATGTGTGTGTATAAGGGGAGATAATTAAATTCACAACAACGGAGTTTACGCTTTTTGGGATCTTTTCGGATGCTCATTCACAATGCATGATATATATATATGGAGATAATTATTTGTGAATAACCAGACATAAATGTACAGACCAGACTCCGGCGAGCGCGCCTAGTTTCAGTGCAAACCAAAGATTTAATATCAAGGCCTTTGCCAAACCAATAAATTTGGTGTCGATCATGATAAATATATTATTGTTTTACATGCAACGCATCTGGACTGGACAGGACAATTAACATACATGAACTGATAGATTTATATGAGTAGGATCCAGATTAGGAATTATGACTACTCATATGCTATATAAATAACATATCTATAAACCCGTTGGGGTCATAGAGATACAGTGAATTCAAATATATTTTATTTCATAAAGCGAGATAATTTAATTCACAACAACTGAATTTACGATATTTGGGATCTTTTCAGATGCTCATTCACAATGTATGATATATAAATATATATATAGAGAGAGAGAGAGAAGAGAGAGAGAGAGAAGAGAGAGAGAGAGAGAGAGAGAGATGATAATTTGTGAATAACCAGACATAAATGTACAGACCAGACTCATATATATATTATATGGCATGTATGCTTAATAAAAACTTATATTACAACAACAACAGCAACAACTACTACTACTACTACTTTGAATCCGTGATTTTATTCGATGACATAAACGAGCTCACTAACGTGTCTTGATAATCGAATAGTGGAAGACCATCATATCCCAGATGGCGGGTCCAATCTTCCGTCAAGACTATAAGTGGTGTCCTTGATCAAGATAATTTATCCTCATATGCACTTGTTCTACTTAGAAAATCTTCAAGAGTTTGATGTAAAAACTTGTTTTACAATCGAAGTAAATTTAAAATAAATTAGTATAACATGAAACAATAATAAACAGAATACCATTTACACTTTAACTGGGTTGCGTGTGTAGTATTGCATGTTCCTTTTAAAACATATTCAATAAAATCGAATTTACTAAATTCTTCTTTTGATTTCTTTCTGAGCTTCCAAAGAATGTTCATCAGCTATTATATTAGTGGTGATTATTTCATATATTATATTAGTGGTGATTGTTTCAGATATTATATTAGTGGTGATTGTTTTTATATAATATTAGTGGTGATTGTTTCAGATATCTTATTAGTGGTGATTGTTTCAAATATTATATTAGTGGTGATTATTTCATGTAATATATATTAGTGGTGATTGTTTCAGATATTATATTAGTTGTGATAGTTTCAGATATTATTTTAGTAGTGGTTGTTTCAGATATTATAAAGGTTGTGATTGTTTCAAATATTATATTAACGGTAGTTGTTTCAGATATTAAATAAGCGGTGGTTGTTTCACATATTACATTAATTGTGGTTATTCTTTTTTTTTATATATTAGTGGTGATAGTTTCAGATATTATATAAGTGGTGATTGTTGCAGATATTATATTCAAGTTTGATGTTTCAGATATTATATTTGAGATGGCTGTTTCAGATATTATATAAGCTGTGGTTGTTTCAGATATTATATAAGTGGTGAATGTTTCATGTGTTATATAAGTTGTGATTGTTTCAGATATTATATTAGTTGTGACTGTTTCTGAAATTATATAAGTTGTGACTCTTTCATATATAATATTAGTTGTGATTGTTTCAAATATTATATAAGTTGTTATTGCTTCATCTATTATATTAATGGTTGGGGTTTCAGATACTACATTAGTGATGATTGTTTCAGATATTATATTAGTGGTGATTGTTTTAGATAATATTTTAATAGTGATTGTTTCAGATATTATATTAGTGGTGATTTGTTTTTAGAGATTATGTTAGTGGTTATTGTTTCATTTATTATATCAGTAGTGATTGTTTCATATATTATATAAGTTGTGATTGTTTCATATATTATATAAGTTGTGATTATTTCATATATTATATAAGTTGTGATTGTTTCATATATTATATAAGTTGTAATTGTTTCATATATTATATTAGTTGTGATTGTTTCATATATTATATAAGTTGTGATTGTTTCATATATTTTGTTAGTTGTGATTGTTTCATATAATATATAAGTTGTGATTGTTTCATATATTATATTAGTTGTGATTGTTTCAGCTATTATATTAGTTGTGATTGTTTCAGCTATTATATTAGTTGTGATTGTTTCAGGTCTCAGTCAACTAAGATATTTGGTATGTCTATCATAGAAATTGATCTGGAGACAGGAGTGAAGGCCAATGAGATAGATTTGAAAAAGGTACTTTTCTGTTAAAATCCGTTCTGTATATTAAATGCAGAGACCCAGTTAAGATTGTATTTTTGTATAAGATGCATCAAAGATGTTTTACGTGCGTATCATTTACGTTTAAGCAAGAGTTATACCCTTTAGTAATTTTTTATATGGGTAAATAAATTTACATTCTCTAAAAATCGATCTTCATTGCAATAATTTATCGACTTTTCCTCGTAAATAAAAATAGCTGAACGGTTTAAATTCAACTAGTTTCAGTGATAAATTTTACCAGTTATAGTAGTAATCCAGTCTGTGTAATAAATGAACAATATTATTAAGAGGTTTGAGTAATAACTGATATTAAAACCCATGCTGATTCCCGATAGCACGGCCATACTCCAGTCGGCACATGACCGAGTTGTTGTATCACACCATCATATTTCGCCTCGAAAAGAAAGTGCAGTGTCTATAAAATGACATGAATTTTTTGTGATTGTCAACAAATAAATTGTAAACATGGCGCAAAAAAAAAATAAGTTCAATTTTCACCAAAAACAAGATGATGTTTCTGCTAATGTAACTACACAGCAATGGTCTGATATAAGTAAAAGAAAAAATGGACAATTTGCTGTCTTTTTTAACAGCTAAACACAAAATACCCAAGCAATTTAAGAGGATTTTGCAGTTACTCTGTTACGGAGGCACTTGTGTTAAGCAGCCAAACATGTTAGTTTTATTCAAAAGCCACATGCTGTATAGCATCTCCCCGCTGTATACTGCAACTTAATATACGCTTGATTGTATATCATATGCGCAATACTAATCCCTATTTAGAAAACTCATAACTACTCATTTACTCTGATTATTGGTTAGTTTAAAACCATATCTGAGGTATGTAAATGTCATTTTTAATTTCATTAAGTAATTACAATTATGATGTACGGACACTTGGCATTTCATTTGAAATCATTTCGCAAAGAATTTGTTCCATTGTTTCATCCAGCAGATGAGGAGATCTTGTTATTGAGTTAGAATTTTTTTCCATTTCAATTTCCGATGTGATAGACCTCTAATTTTGTATTGATGTTGATGACAAAACAACTGATGACGTTTTCTTTCAGACAGTTCATTGCCATTATTTGACTTGATTGCTTTACACAGAAAGTCGTTAGTTTAAGTAGAAATAAATGTATATTTATTTTCTTAAATATTTGTTTATAACTGAAATACTCGACCATGTGGCATAACAGACACTTAAACAGCGTTGTTTCATTTTAGTCACAGTTTATATATTTCTCAATAATTGTTTCTTACTCTATATAGTTTATAAGTCACAAGCTAACATCTTAACCTAAGCGAGGTCTCTCTCCAACTGACTATACAGTTCTGTTTTATCAGACTCCCAAAAAGGCCATTTTCCCTGATTGGTCAACTCATAACTACTTGGCTATTGATCAATTTCTTAATGAATAAGTCCATATTAAACACGCCCATATCTTATCCCCAACACAACCTGTCATTTTTAAATGGTGATAAGCCTAAGGCTATATCTTGTCATATCATCACCATCTTCAGTGACCTTTGGTATTAATGACTTTGTGTAATTTTTTATACATTATGAAAATTATTATCTACCATAGTACAACAAGCACACGTTAAATAAAATATGTTTTTACTTTTGAATATCAAACTATAGGTAGTTGTAGTATTAGATCAATTGTTATATTTATATTTCCATTACCGTAACGGTAAAGTTTTATTTCAAATATAGGCAGATGTGCGATGCCCATCTTCAAACTCTACTATATGGAAGAGTCTATTCCTGAGATACTTGAAGTGCTTTGTATATTCCAAATGCTTTTTTTTCTACTTTAATATATTATGCTATGTTTTCTCCGAGCGTTAGCGTGTCGCTGTTAGATGTGACGTCATTTTTTTTACAAACTTGAGCAAGATCGGACAGTAGTATTTGATTTATGAGAATCCTCTCACTCTTTAATGACTGATCCTCGTATAAGTTGTATAGTTTTCTGTGAAAAATACGTTTACTTGCTAAAGCATGTTTAATCTTCTGACAAACGTTCGTCCTTATTAAAGCATTATCTAGAAAGAATACTGGGATTTAGGAATAAATGTTTTGTCTTAGAACTTATCAGCTTTGATTGAGTTTTTACTCATGCTTTGTTTATCGAAAAAAATATATTTCCTTTCTTTTATCATTATTTTTGTTTTAGTTGGTTGAGGACAACCCGGTTATATCATATTATGAAGTGGGCAAAGATGGAGAAGGGTTTGTTGTACTTTACATAGACAAGGTAAACTTCTCAAAACCATTACTCATGTCAGTAGTTCGCTTTTGTATGCTTGTTGTTTTTTTAATGGAATTATATGTGATATTTCGGTTTAATGAGCATTTGAATACCTCAAAGCGAATCTGAATAGAACCACATCCCTCCCACAAATACAATTTTGTAAATGGCAGGCTTTCTCACATTAAGGTTTTGGACCGTGCGCAGGGCCGCACTCGCGACATCAGCGATGAAATGTACGCGGTATTTGCTTAGTAGGCTGCGGAGGTCCGTTTGTGTGAGTATACAAATGCAACAGTTGAATACGATTTTAGATAACTCTGGAATTTACCTTTTTTTACATCATTTTTGTCAAGTACAATACAAGTCATCCACTGTGGAAACAATACTACATCATCTCTGTATATCATTATCTAGCCTTTTATTACAATGCGAAATTGACAATATTAAAAAGCTATATAAAGTAGGTATAGAGAACAGTACAGAGAAGTATAGATAAGTTATTTACTACATTACAAAACTATTTACAGTAGTTATAGATTAAAAAACAGCCGTATACAGTAGATATAGATTACATAACATACGTATAGACTAGTTATCAATTTTATTACAGATCCGTAAAGAGTAGTTATATATCACATAACAGCCGTATAGACTAGTTATAGATCACATAACAGACGTATAGACTAGTTATCAATTATATAACAGATCCGTACAGTGTAGTTATATATTACATAACAGCCATATAGAGTAGTTAAATATTACATAACAATCGTATAAAGTAGTTACAGATTACATAACAGCCGTATAGACTAGTTATCAATTATATAACATATCCGTACAGTGTAGTATAAGATTACATAACATATCCGTACAGAGTAGTTTAAGATTACATAACAGTCGTATAGAGTAGTTATAGATTACATAACAGAGACGTATAAAGTAGTTACAGATTGCATTACAGCCGTATAGAGTAGTTATAGATTACATAACAGTCGTATAGAGTAGTTACAGATTACAAAACAGTCGTGTAGAGTACTTATAGATTACATAACAGTCGTATAGAGTAGTTATATATAACATAACAAAGCCGTATAGAGTAGATATAGATAACATAACATATGTATAGACTAGTTATCAATTATATAACATATCCGTACAGAGTAGTTATATATTACATAACAGCCCTATAGAGTAGTTATATATTACATAACAACCGGTTATGCCATATAGAGTGGTTTAAGATTACATAACAGTCGTATAGAGTAGTTACAAATTACATAACAGCCGTATAGAGTAGTTATAGATTACATAACAGAGTCGTATTGAGTAGTTATAGATTACATAACAGAGTCGTATAGAGTTGTTATAGATTACATAACAAAGCCGTATAGAGTAATTATATATCACAATACAAAGCAGTATGGGGTAGTTATATATTACATAACAGCCCTATAGAGTAGTTTAAAATTACATAACAGCCGTATAGAGTAGTTATATTTACATAACAGTCGTTTAGAGTAGTTACAGATTACATAACAGCCGTATAGAGTAGTTATAGATTACATAACAGAATCGTATTGAGTAGTTATAGATTACATAACAGAGTCGTATAGAGTTGTTATAGATTACATAACAAAGCCGTATAGAGTAATTATATATCACAATACAAAGCAGTATTAAGTAGTTTTATATTACATAACAGCCGTATAGAGTAGTTATAGATTACATAACAGAGTCGTATTGAATAGTTATAGATTACATAACAGAGTCGTATAGAGTTGTTATAGATTACATAACAAAGCCGTATAGAGTAATTATATATCACAATACAAAGCCGTATAGAGTAGTTTTAGATTACATAACTGAGCCGGCCGTATTGAGTTGATATAAATTACATAACAGCCGTATAGAAGAGTAGTTATAAATTACATAAATCCGTATAATGTAGTTATAGATAACATAACAGCCGTATAGACTAGTTATAAACTATAGAGCGGTTATAGAATACTTAAAAGCCGTATTGAGTAGTCATAGATTACATAACAAAACCGTATAGAGAAATTATATATTACACAATAGACGTAGAAAGTAGTTATATATTATATTACAAAGCTGTATAGAGTAGTTATAGATTACGTAACAGCCTTATAGAGTAGTTATAGATTACAAAACAGCCATATTGACTAGTTAAAATTATATAGCAGAGCCGTATAGAGCAGTTATAATTTACATAACAGGCGTAAATAGTAGTAAGAGATTACATAACAGCCATATAGACTTGTTATAATCTATATAACAGAGTCGTATAGAGGAGTTATAGATTACATAACAGTCGTAAAGAGTAGTTATAGATAACATAACAAAGCCGTATAGAGAAGTTATAGATTACATAATAGCCGTATAAAGTAGTTAAATATAACATAACAAAGCCGTATAGAGTAGTTATAAAGAACATAACAAAACTGTAAAGTATAGTTATAGATTACATAACAGCCGTATAATGTATTTATAGATTACATAACACTAGTAAAGAGTAGTTATAGATTACATAACAAAGCAGTATAGAGTAGTTATATATTACAGTACAAAACTGTATAGAGTAGTTATATATTACATAACAGCCGTATAGAATGGTTTTAGATTACATAACAGCCATATGGAGTAGCTATATATTACATTACAGAGTTATATAGAGGAGTTATAAATTACATAAAAGCCGTATAATGTAGTTATAGATAACATAACAGCCGTATAAACTAGTTATAAACTATATAACAGAGTCGTATAGAGCAGTTATAGATTACATAAATGCAGTATTGAGTATTCATAGATTACATAACAAAGCCGTATAGAGAAGTTATATATTACACAATAGACGTATAGATTAGTTATATATTACATTACAAAGCTGTAAAGAATAGTTATAGATTTCAAAACAGAGTCGTATAGAGTAGTTATAGATTTCAAAACAGAGTCGTATAGAGTAGTTATAGATTACATAAAAGAGCCTTATAAAGTAGTTGTAGATTACATAACAGTCGTATAGAGTAGTTTTAGATTACAAAACAGTCGTATAGAGTTGTTATATATCACATAACAGTCGTATAGAGTAGTTATATAATACATAACAAAGCCGTATAGAGTAGATATAGATTATATAACATATGTATAGACTAGTTATCAATTATATAACAGGTCCGTACAGAGTTGTTATATATTACATAACAGCCCTAAAGAGTAATTATATATTATATAACAGACGTATAGACTAGTTATCAATTATATAACAGATCCGTACAGAGTTGTTATATATTACATAACAACCCTATAGAGTAGTTGATAAGAGCCGTATAGAGTAGTTAAATATAACATAACAAAGCCGTATTGAATAGTTATAGATTACATAACAGTCGTAAAGAGTAGTTTTAGTTTACATATCAAAGCCGTATAGAGTAGTTAAATACAACATAACAAAGCCGTATTGAATAGTTACAGATTACATAACAGTCGTAAAGAGTAGTTATAGATTACATAACAGATCCATATAGAGTAGTTATAGATTACATAACAGCCGTATAGAGTAGTTATAGATTACATAACAGTCGTAAAGAGTAGTTATAGATTACATAACAGTCGTAAAAAGTAGTTATAGATTACATAACAGTCGTAAAGAGTAGTTTTAGTTTACATAACAGTCGTAAAGAGTAGTTATAGATTACATAACAGTCGTAAAGAGTAGTTTTAGTTTACATAACAAAGCCGTATAGAGTAGTTATATATAACATTACAAAGCTGTATAGAGTAGTTATATATTACATAACAGCCGTAAAGAGTTGTTATAGATTACATAACAGCCGTATAGAGTAGCTATATATAACATAATAAAGCCGTATAGAGCAGTTATAGATTACATTACAGCCGTATAGAGAAGTTATAGATTACATTACAAAGCCGTATAGCGTTGTTATAGATTACATAACAGCCGTATAGAGTTATTATAAATAACATAACATATAGATTACACAACTGAGCCGGTCGTATTGAGTTGATATAAATTACATAACAGCCGTATAGAGTAGTTATAGATTACTTAACAGACGTATAGAGTAGTTATAAATTTCATTACAGCCGTATAAAGTAGTTATAGATTACATAACAGCCGTATAGACTAGTTATAAACTATAAAACAGAGTCATATAGAGCAGTTATAGACATAAAAGCCGTATTGAGTAGTCATAGATTACATAACAAAGCCGTATAGAGAAGTTCTATATTACACAATAGACGTAGAAAGTAGTTTTATATTATATTACAAAGCTGTATAGAGTAGTTATAGATTACGTAACAGCCTTATAGAGTAGTTATAGATTACAAAACAGCCATATTGACTAGTTGAAATTATATAGCAGAGCCGTATAGAACAGTTATAGGTCTCACTGAACAATTACCTCCCTTACATGACGGTAGCAAGATTATTACGCCAAAGAAATTAGAGCTGTGTAAAGCGGTTTTCGTGATTTCTGCAAAGTTTGGGTGACATTGGGAACAGTTTGATGATGCTATAACAGTTTAAAGATGCGTACAAATGGGCAGAATTGTCAAAAATGAAGGGGTGTCATCAAAACATCGAAATTGTGAAAAAGCAACCTGGTCAACCCCATGTTTTTTCTGCATATTTGGACCAACAGAGGACTATCTATGGGAATAAGGCATTTTAAAACCATTGGTAATGTATCCAGTGTTCCAGAAGTGCATGTCTATATATGTAGAACAGTACAAAATTAATTGGTATGTGAGACGTTCAAGAACCAGATCATTTTCGGTAGACGCTGAGAGATAACTGCATCTCTGTGATTCAGATTTACTTTCTGTTTCAAAATATGTCACTTTCTGTGGGAAATACTGTATTTGAAACCTCTAAATGGAAAAATATATGTATGTTTGTGAAAAATGGATGACTTTGAGTGAAATAGAGAAGCTGTCACACAGTAAAAACCAAACTTGAATCTAAAACAGTTAAGCAAATAGGGCAATGAGACTGAACAGCTGAAAATTTGTCATGGAAATGTTGGAATCAGGATTTATTCAATTCAATGGAAGAAACACAAAGTGAGATAATCTATTTAACTAAAAAAGAAATGATCATGTATGCAAATATGCTTTGCTGCATCACATGATAAGACTTGACTTTAGCCATCTGTCTCAAAAACCTGGCTAAAATATTTAGAAATTTGCAGTTAAAAACACTTGCAAGTCACACACAGAGACAGTGATGCTAATATATCACAACAAAAGCATGTCTAGAACATTCACTGCATCCAGATTTCATGATTCATGTAAGTTAAACCATTTTTTTTTGTGTCAGAAACTCATTATTTATGTAAAATTCATACCCCACCCACATAAAAATGGTAATATTTGTCGCGATACTGTTACCACTCTTTAGCGCATGCTTTTTGACAATACGGTTGGTCGCTTATGAGCAATATTGTTTTTATGTCGCTGTTTATCAAGTAATATTATATTGATCATGAATTATGGAGAAATTTCATATTCCATTGTTTTGTCATTGATATTTGTTATCAACAGCTCTGTATCCAGTTTTCGATATACCGACCGCCAAACTGTCGCGTTTCATTTTATTGGTACATGTATGGCGTATTACTGGCATTTTTGTTTTATTGTCACTTTTTCTCCTCATTGTTGATATTTATGCGACTGGGTCTGGCTAATACACAGTATCTACCTACTCTTGGACATTCTGGTAAATGGTAAAATGCGACATCTTTGAAATGACGCGAAACAATTTCGCGTAATAATTTCTCTGCATTTAGTTAACCGGTGCTTGAAACTTTTGTACCATCATCTGATTTCTTTCGGTTGTTCTTGTGACTTTTATTTCAAATAAATATACATGATGCTTGCTATAGAACATAGATTCTTCTCATTGAAGTTGATGTTTTTTCACCATCTGTTATTGAATGTGTACAATATTTTTCTCCACATTCAACAGTATAGCATTCTCCAATATGACAATTTCTAATTTTCATATAATTATTGAAACAACTCTATATTAATGGCCCATTTTTTGCTGACAGTTTTGGAAAATCTGTAAAGTAACGAGTCATCTCGCGACAAAGTATTTCTTATCGCGATATTCTTTGATATATTTATTTCAAACTAATTTGTCGTAATGAGATGCTCTTTAGCAAACCATCAGTGTTATAGATTACATAACAAAGCCGTATAGAGAAGTTATAGATTACATAGTAGCCGTATAGAGTAGTTATAGATTACATAACAAAGCCGTATAGAGAAGTTATAGATTACATAACAAAGCCGTATAGAAGTTATAGATTACATAACAGCCGTATAGAAGTAGTTATAGATTACATAACAACCGTATAGAGTATTTGTAGATTACATAACAGTCGTATAGAGTAGTTATAGATTACATAACAAAGCCGTATAGAGTAGTTATAGATTACATAATAGCCGTATAAAGTAGTTAAATATAACATAACAAAGCCGTATAGAGTAGTTATAGATTACATAATAGCCGTATAAAGTAGTTAAATATAGCATAACAAAGCCGTATAGAGAAGTTATAGATTACATAATAGCCGTATAAAGTAGTTAAATATAACATAAAAAAGCCGTATAGAGTAGTTATAGATTACATAATAGCCGTATAAAGTAGTTAAATATAGCATAACAAAGCCGTATAGAGAAGTTATAGATTACATAATAGCCGTATAAAGTAGTTAAATATAACATAAAAAAGCCGTATAGAGTAGTTATAAAGTACATAACAAAGCCGTATAGAGTAGTTATAGATTACATAATAGCCGTATAAAGTAGTTAAATATAACATAACAAAGCCGTATAGAGTAGTTATAGATTACATAATAGCCGTATAAAGTAGTTAAATATAGCATAACAAAGCCGTATAGAGAAGTTATAGATTACATAATAGCCGTATAAAGTAGTTAAATATAACATAAAAAAGCCGTATAGAGTAGTTATAAAGTACATAACAAAGCCGTATAGAGTAGTTATAGATTACATAATAGCCGTATAAAGTAGTTAAATATAGCATAACAAAGCCGTATAGAGAAGTTATAGATTACATAATAGCCGTATAAAGTAGTTAAATATAACATAACAAAGCCGTATAGAGTAGTTATAAAGTACATAACAAAACTGTATAGAGTAGTTATAAAGTACATAACAAAACTGTATAGAATAGTTATAGATTACATAACAACCGTATAGAGTATTTGTAGATTACATAACAGTCGTATAGAGTAGTTATAGATTACATAACAAAGCCGTATAGAGTAGTTATATATTACATTATAAATTTGTATAGAGTAGTTATATATTACATTACAGCCGTATAGAGTGGTTTTAGATTACATAACAGCCGTATAGAGTAATTATAGATTACATAACAGCCGTATAGAGTAGTTATAGATTAAATAACAGCCGTATAGAGTAGTTATAGTTACATAACAGCCGTATAGAGTAGTTATAGTTACATAACAGCCGTATAGAGTAGTTATAGATTACATAACAGCCGTATAGAGTAATTATATATTACATAACAGCCGTATAGAGAAGTAATATATTACATTACAGCCGTATAGAGTAGTTATATTTTACATAACAGCCGTATAGAGTAGTTATAGTTACATAACAGCTATAGTTACATAGCAGCCGTAAAGAGTAGTTATAGTTACATAACAGCCGTATAGAGTAATTATATATTACATAACAGCCGTATAGAGTAGTTATAGTTACATAACAGCCGTATAGAGTAGTTATAGATTATATAACAGCCGTATAGAGTAGTTATAGTTACATAATAGCCGTATTGAGAAGTAATATATTACATAACAGCCGTATAGAGAAGTAATATATTACATAACAGCCGTATAGAGTAATTATATATTACATAACAGCCGTATAGAGAAGTAATATATTACATAACAGCCGTATAAAGAAGTAATATATTACATTACAGCCGTATAGAGTAGTTATAGATTACATAACAGCCGTATAGAGTAAGTAATATAGTTACATAACAGCCGTATAGAGAAGTAATATATTACATAAAAAGCCGTATATAGTAGCTATATATTACATTACAGAGTCGTATTGAGTAGATATATATTACATAACAGAGTCGTATAGAGATGTTATAGATTACATAACATACGTATAGAGTAGTTATATATTACATAACACGGCCGTATAGAGTAATTATATTTTGCATTACAAAGCTGTATAGAGTACTTATATATTACATAACAGCCGTATAGAGTAGTGATATACTACATTACAAAGCCGTATAGAGTAATTATATTTTGCATTACAAAGCTGTATAGAGTACTTATATATTACATAACAAAGCCGTATATAGTAGTGATATATTACATTACAAAGCCGTAAAGAGTAGTTATATATTACATTACAGCCGTAAAGAATAGTTATAGATTACATAACAGCCGTATAAAGTAGTTATATATTACATAACAAATCCTTTTACAGTAGTTATATATTACATTACAAAGCTGCATAGAGTAGTTCTAGATTACATAACAGCCGTATAAAGTAGTTATATATTACATAACAAAGCCTTTTAAAGTAGTTATATATTACATTACAAAGCTGTATAAAGTAGTTATAGATCACATAACAGCCGTATAGATTAGTAATAGATTACATAACCGTCGTATAGAGTAGTTATATATTACATAACAGAGTCGTATTGAGTAGTTATAGATTACATAACAGCCGTATAGATTAGTAATAAAGTACATAACAATGCCGTAAAGAGTAGTTATAAAGTACATAACAAAACTGTATAGAAAAGTTTTAGATTACATAACAGCCGTATAGAGTAGTTATAGATTACATAACCGTCGTATAGAGTAGTTATATATTACATAACATAGTCGTATTGAGTAGTTATAGATTACATAACAGAGTCGTCTAGAGTTGTTATATATAACATAACAAAGCCGTATAGATTAATTATATATTACATTATAAAGCTCTATAGTGTAGTTATATATTACATAACAGCCATAAAGAATAGTTATATATTACATAACAAAGCCGTATAGAGTAGTGATATATTACATAACAAAGCCTTTAACAGTAGTTATATATTACATAACAAATCCTTTTACAGTAGTTATATATTACATTACAAAGCTGCATAGAGTAGTTCTAGATTACATAACAGCCGTATAAAGTAGTTATATATTACATAACAAAGCCTTTTAAAGTAGTTATATATTACATTACAAAGCTGTATAGAGTAGTTATAGATCACATAACAGCCGTATAGAGTAGTAATAGATTACATAACCGTCGTATAGAGTAGTTATATATTACATAACAGAGTCGTATTGAGTAGTTATAGATTACATAACAGCCGTATAGATTAGTAATAAAGTACATAACAATGCCGTAAAGAGTAGTTATAAAGTACATAACAAAACTGTATAGAAAAGTTTTAGATTACATAACCGTCGTATAGAGTAGTTATATATTACATAACATAGTCGTATTGAGTAGTTATAGATTACATAACAGAGTCGTCTTGAGTTGTTATAGATAACATAACAAAGCCGTTTAGATTAATTATATATTACATTATAAAGCTCTATAGTGTAGTTATATATTACATAACAGCCATAAAGAGTAGTTATATATTGCATAACAAAGCCGTTTATAGTAGTGATATATTACATAACAAAGCCGTATATAGTAGTGATATATTACATAACAAAGCCTTTTACAGTAGTTATATATTACATTACAAAGCTGCATAGAGTAGTTCTAGAATACATAACAGCCGTATAAAGTAGTTATATATTACATAACAGTTATATATTACATAACAAAGCCTTTTAAAGTAGTTATATATTACAATACAAAGCTGTATAGAGTAGTTATAGATCACATAACAGCCGTATAGAGTAGTAATAGATTACATAACCGTCGTATAGAGTAGTTATATATTACATAACAGAGTCGTATTGAGTAGTTATAGATTACATAACAGCCGTATAGAGTAGTAATAAAGTACATAACAATGCCGTTTAGAGTAGTTATAAAGTACATAACAAAACTGTATAGAATAGTTTAAAATTACATACCAGCCGTATAGAGTAGTTATAAAGTACATAACCGTCGTATAGAGTAGTTATATATTACATAACAGAGTCGTATTGAATAGTTATAGATTACATAACAGAGTCGTCTAGAGTTGTTATAGATAACATAACAAAGTCGTATAGATTAATTATATATTACATTATAAAGCTGTATAGTGTAGTTATATATTACATAACAGCCATAAAGAGTGGTTATAGATTTCATAACAAAGCCGTATAGAGTAGATAAATATTACATTACAAAGCTGTATAGAGTAGTTATAAATTACATAACAGCCGTATAGAGTAGTTATAAAGTACTTAACAATGCCGTAAAGAGAAGTTATAAAGTACATAACAAAACTCTATAGAATAGTTTTAGATTACATAACAGCCGTATAGAGTAGTTATAGATTACATAACAGAGTCGTCTAGAGTTGTTATAGATAACATAACGAGGCCGTATAGATTAATTATAAATTACATTATAAAGCTGTATAGTGTAGTTATATATTACATAACAGCCGTATAGAGTAGTTATTTATTACATAACAAAGCCGTATAGAGTAGTTATATATTACATTACAGAGCCGTATAGAGTAGTTATAGATAACATAACAAAGCCGTATAGATTAATTATAAATTACATTACAAAGCTGTATAAATTAGTTATATATTACATAACAGCCGTATAGAATAGTTGTATATTGCATAACAAAGCCGTATAGAGTAGTTATAGATAACATAACAAAGCCGTATAGAGCAGTTATAGATTTCATTTCAGCGTAACAGTCGTATAATAAAGTTATAGAGTACAATACAGTTATAGATTACATAACAGAGCCGTATAGACTAGTAACATATTGCAATACAAAGCTGTATAAAGTTGTTATAGATTACATTACAAAGCTGTATAGAGTAGATATATATTACATTAAAAAACTGTATAGAGTAGTTATAGATTACATAACAGCAGTATGGAGTAGTTATAACGTACATAACCAAGCCGTACAGAGTGGTTTTAAAGTACATAACAAAGCCGTATAGAGTAGCTATAGATTACATAACAGCCGTATAGAGTGGTTATAGATTACATAACAGCCGTATAGAGTAGTTATATATTACATAACAAAGCTGTATAGAATAGTTATAGATTACATTACAAAGCCGTATAGAGCATTTATAGATTACATTACTGCCGTATAAAGTAGTTATAAACTACATACAATGTAACAGTCGTATAATGAAGTTATAGAGTACATTACAGTTATAGATTACATAACAGAGCCGTATAGACTAGTAACATATTGCAATACAAAGCTGTATAAAGTTGTTATAGATTACATTACAAAGCTGTATAGAATGGTTATAGATAACATTACAAAGTTGTATTGAGTAGTTATAGATTGCATTACGAAGTTGGATTGAGTAGTTATAGATTGCATTACAAAGCTATATAAAGTAGTTATAGATTACATTACAAAGCTGTATAGTTTAGTAATAGATTACATTACAAAGCTAGAGTAGTTATAGATTGCATTACAAAGCTATATAGATTAGTAGTTATTTATTTCTTTTCAAAGCTATGAATTATACTAAGAGCTGTATATAGTAGTTATAGATTTTATAACAGAGCCGTATAGAGTAGTTATAAAGTACATAATAAAGCCGTATAGAGTAGCTATATATTACATTACAGAGCCGTATAGAGTAGTTATAGATTACATAACAACCGATAAGGGTAATTTTAGATTACATAGCAGTCGTATAGAGTAGTTACATATGTATAGATTACATCACAGAGCCGTATAGAGTAGTTATAGATTGCATAAAAGAGCCGTATAGACTAGTTATAGAATACACAACAGAGCCGTATATAGTAGTTATAGATTATATAACAGAGTCGTATAGAGTAGTTATAGATTACATAACAGTGCCGTATAGACTAGTTATAGATTACATTACAGGGCCGTATAGAGTATATCAGTTGTATAGAGTGGTTATAGGAAACATAACAGAGCGGTGTATAGAGTAGTTATAGAATACGTTTCTGAGCGATATAGAGTAGTTATAGGGTACATTACATATTTGTATAGAGTAGTTATAGAGTACGTTTCTGAGCGACATAAAGTAGTTATAGAGTACGTTTCTGAGCGATATAGAGTAGTTATGAGATACATTACATATTTGTATAGAGTAGTTATAGAACACGTTTCTGAGCGATATAAAGTAGTTATAGAGTACGTTTCTGAGCGATATAGAGTAGTTATAGGGTACATTACATATTTGTATAGAGTAGTTATATAGAGTATGTTTCTAAGCGATATAGAGTAGTTATGCAATACATTACATATTTGTATACAGGAGTTTTTGTGTACTTTACAAAGGTATATAGAGTAGTTATAGTGTGCATTACCGATCTGTATAAAGTTCGTGTAGTGTACATTACAATAAAACTATATAGAATAGTTACAGATTACATTATAAAGTGTAGTAAGTAGTTAAGAGTACAATACAAATTATAAAGATTTGTTATAGAGTATAGCATGCGTACGAAGAATAACTGTACAGCTATGTACATATTACATGTATATTTGCATAATTTAACACATTTTAATATTAGTATTTCTATTTTACATAGATTGGTTCCGATGCTATAAAAGTTGCATTTCGCATTAAAGATGATTTTAAAGGTGATAAGCAATCAAGACAGCCCGCGGCAGTGAACGTGTACGATTATTACAGTCCAGGTACTTTCTAGCTTTTTAATTTCGGCTACGCTTTTTGGCTTTAAAAACATTAACCCATTATATCTAAAAACGTATTTAGTAATTTGTACATAAGACGTATATTAACATATTGACAATATGGAACGCATTCAATAACGGAGAATAGTTTATTTTAATGACTCCATTATTGTGAAGCAATGAAATATGAAATATGCAACATGTTTCACGCACCCTAGCACCGAAGTAACTAGTATTCTATGTTTTATTATTAATGCCTAAGCGCAATTAATTCTAAAAAAGTAACTAATAACAACAGGGAGTCAAAGTCATTGCCAGAACTCATGTGTGGAGTCACGTGACCGAAACGGTGATACCTAAATCAATAAAAAAAGAATTACAGTGCGTGATAATTAAACTTCTACAGACACCACATTGTTTAAAACTGTTAGATGTCATTAATTATTCAACACATAAAAGAGTACAAAGAAAACGCATTGTATTATATATACATGTATTTTACATATTTCTAGCCATAAAATATTTTCTTGATTGGATAAGCAATTATGTATAACTATTTAATGTTAAGACCATACCTAATTACAACGATAACGTTGTTGTACTATACAATTAACCAGTAAATGCTAGAATCTTCACTAGTACTTGAAACGTTTGACCAATCAATTTCAAAGTCTAAATTATGTTCATATGACAAACAATATTTTGAATACCGATCTACTATTGCTCACCGAAATATGAATTCAAAAAGATTGCAAAGGTTGCAAAATGGACGAGTACCCTATCCATTGTCTTACTACACATACAAAGAGGTAACTAATCAATTTCACAGAACCCACAGGCACGCTGGTTGTAGCAAAATGACCAAGGGCTGACAACTCACGAGGGTAGAATACAAGTATACCGAAAATAAAATTTACAATTTACAATTTTAATTTTACATGAATAAAATTAAGAATACACAATATATACAATTTAAAGCTAATTACTGAACAAAAAAACACAGCTGGCTTAAAAATGTCCTATGATGGAATTAACACTTCTTAAGTTCTTTCTCCTACACGTTCCGTATATCTATATCGCGATCCAAATTGCTTACATCATATGAATGTTATAACTGTTATTAAATTACACTAATATTGAATTTAAGATACATGTACCACTACCGCGTCCGGATTATCGTAGATTTGGCGATAGCTATATAAACAGGGTTATCTTCCCAAGAACTCTGTACTGAGTTAACGGACTTTACGTCGCCTCATACCGACTGTCTCTGACTGTGCTCCGACGCCAGGATCGTCAAATCGTCCATATAACGATTATGTGGGTTGCTGTCCTTGTGACGGTACTAACACCAGCTGACTTCCTCTCACGTCTATACGTCGTTAACGTAGCGGAAACATGTCTCGCGTGCGTCTAAAAACGGCTACAATATATATATATATATATATATATAAACTAAGATATACTGGTAACTCAATACGTAATGACATTAATAAATGATAACAGTGTATTTAAGAGTATGTGTTCTTACTTGATTCACGTTAGGCATTTGATCGCGTACATAGTTTGGTGATTTTTACAAGTTATGGCAATTGGGAATCAGTACAATATTAAACAAAGCTATACTTATACTCAACTATATTAATGCGTTAATTGAAGAAATCGAAACTCTTATGAATAGGGTTTTGTGTTGTAGATGACCAACTGTTACCGATGATATGGTCTTAATTTCATTCTCTGAACTGGTCTAAAAAAAGATGATGGACATCAGTTACCGATATTCGTGTAAATGGAGGTGTGAATAAAATTTAAATTAATGTGGTGAAATGGTTTTTAATGAAACTAAATCTTAGCACAGGAAGTGTAATCGTAAATGGAGCTTGGCCCAAATGAAATTATCGAAACAGGAAGTTATACACGTCTAGGAATGGAGTATGACAGGTCACTGTTTATTGAGTCTAACGTAACAAATACATGCAGTAAACTCAGGAGAACCTTTCTGAGTTTGGTAAATTCAGGTATACACGAATCCTACTACTTCCTTAAACATGTAAATATGATTAGTCATATTTAAAGTATATATATTTTTCGGAGAGTTATGTAGGTCGACCACTACTCAAGAGATGTTTCTGCTTTAGACCGATGCATTATGTAAAAGAAGACCCGGGTAGTCAAAATTGATTATTTCATGATATTAGTCGTATGCTTCGCAAATATACTATCGATTGGGCACTAGAAAACTCTCTCATTACTGAGCAGTTTCCGTCAAAATATGTCTAGACGTACATCGTCAAGCTTAAAATGAACGAATTGCATGAAAATCAAATCAAGATCACCAAGTTTCAAAGTTTCAAGTTTCAATGGCAAACGTTGTATAAATATATTGGTATTCACGCTTTTTTCAAATTATGTGGCATTTAAGCCAAAGCAGCAACTTCTTGGTCTGTTTTATGGTCTTGAACTAATTATTGATACTGGTAGGAATGTTGAAGAGTGTTTAAAATATTTGTTGCAGCTATTTATTGCATCTTTAATTAACGTTATTAACAAATGTGTATTGTAATGTGTAGTAACCTACACATTAAATCTTAATATCATTTTGTTTTATTTAAAACGGTACATAGACTGTTAACGTTGTAAATATCTTTAAAAAAATTACTTGTTCGTATTACTAACAAGAAGTACATGAACGTGAATATACATAATTAGATTTGAGTCCTTGTAAAACATAGGTTTGCTTCTTATACTTTTGTTTCCTTTTTGACAAGATGTATATTATATTATACCGTGATTATTATTGTACTTTCTAATGGACTAAAATATATTTTTGATACTTATAGGATCATTAAAGGTTGTCTGTGGTTTTGTTGCAGCTGCTGTGTGTTTCATGTACATTCGTAACTTTATCTCCAAATATAGCTATGTCCTCCATATCACTTTGTTTTACTTTCGATTTCGTTTCCAGAAGGTACATTTTATACCAATGTTATATATATATAAATGTCATAAAAGACAAATATTATATTAAGCATATTTCGCTGTATACTAAAATATCGGTAAGGAACAGTGTGTACGTGTTGTCTGAGTCGATATATTAATGTATAGTGCTTATTTAACGTTTTATAATTCCGAGTGCGAGTTATATTATTTTTAGTCTGAACAAGAGAACATTTTCTAAAATAACATATTGATATTTATGACGTTTGTGCTGTCAGAATAAGAAAACGTAATTGATATGAATTGAATATAAAATAGTCATATTCGTGTACATATATTAATTGTGAATTTCTTTTAATATGTTAAAATATTGTTCAATTATATAGATACGTTGACTTGTACATGTTCATTTATTTCACGGTACATGTATTAGTTATATGTTCTCCTGAAAATTGGAGAAAAATACAATTATCAATCATTCAACCATCTCAAGAATAACTGTTGCCAGTGTACATTGTATCAATAATCGTGTAACACAAAACAACAATGACACATTCACTTGTCATTTAAACCCTATATCACTGGATGTCCAGAATCAAGTCATCTTTTATTTCGATATATTCATAGATATGTACACTGTTTATTCACGGCTCCGACATTGGGTGGTGGCAATAGTATTCTCCTTTGGAAGCATATTGTCTGTCTTCAAATACCAATTTAAAGAAAAAACGTTAACATGATTCACGTAGCATTCGTTCTGAAAATTTAAAGTGGAGGTCGAGCAAAGGGAAAATAACCATGGGAAGGCTAAGATTGTGTAACAACTATATATTCATCATTACTTGCTGCTCTGTATTCGTTGTTTGATTGTAATGTTTCATTTCGGTAAGAGAAGCGAGTTTTCAAAGTTGAATAATGCTAGTGTGTAGGGCGGACGCAGCTCTTCCGATCAGGTGCGTTAAAAAGCAATGTTGGGAAAGCCACATATAAGCCTGCTGATTGATCAGTTGCTTCAGGGAACGATTGAATTATGTCACAGTGTAGTGAGCGTTTAATAGCTATGAATTGTGTGATGGGCATAGAATTCCCTGCTTTTTAATTGTGGTTAATATACTTCAACTGAGAATTATCAGGTTCAATATAAAGAACAGAATAATGCTGGTATTAATGTGAAAAAATATCGTAATGCATTAGATACAATAAGTTAAAAAAAGACATAGCAAAGCATTGTAAATATCAATCGCATAATAACTATTTGATATAATTACGTTTCTGTATGCATTTTGTGTGCGTATTGTGCGGTGAATAATGGGGTGCACCTAAAAAGATAAAAAGAGGTCCTTTTCCAGTTTAATAAAACTTTATTACACAATTTAGTATAACGAGTCACATATGTTAAGTGAAGTTAAATGAATAGCATATAGAACAGAATAGAATATAACACAATTACAAATAAACTAAATATCAATGCGTTTTCTATCAATATATATCTAAGGTGTTATAAACAAAATCAATCTCACATAGAATATGAATAAAATTCTTCACAGTCTGTCGACTGTTTTTGTAAAAGCAATACGCCAAATTAAACTGAAATTTAACACGAAAGCTGAAACTCTTCAATTGATAACAATCTAAACTACTCGCGTCTTACCATAGAATCCATTTCGCAATTATAAAACAAGTATAATAACAAAAACTTGTAAACAATTGATAAATTTTCGATTCTAAATTATGTAGTGTGCCACTTTAATTTACGAGAGTACATAATTTAACTTATCGAACTGAAAGAGACAAATACCGAAAAGACCGGAAAGGTATTTTTTACTGCAGAAACTTGTACATAATATACAACTATAAATAAGATAATTTTGTTTCTTAAGATACTGCCAGTGTTAAGGGGAAAAACATAAACAATGATTTTCATATGAACCTAAAAAGTACTTAATTGAGTAAACCATCTTGGACTTCAAGTTTATCAACTTATCAACAAACTCGAAACAAATCCATTCATGAATATACAATTCTGATAACTTTCAAATGAATCTGACATATATTTTAAACTTTCACACTGTATATTTACTACGGCAGAGCATAATATTTGTTATAAAATAAAATAACATATTTCTACAAATAAACTTCAAGAAAAGATCACTTACCTAAAAAGATAAAAAGAGGTCCTTTTCCAGTCCAATAAAACTTTATTACACAATTTAATACAACGAGTCACAGATGTTAAGTGACTGGACCTGAAGTAAGGTACCTTATATAATGAAAAGTGTCCTGTCAGTTTAAGCCAATGAAATGCTGTATATTAAATTAAATATTTATATCCGGCCAAGCTCTTCCAGTCAAAACACTTGCGGATAATTGCTTTAAGTCAAGGCGCTATCGCTAAGATTGAACCCTTGTTTAAGTGATTAAGTGATCCGATTAGTATGTTCGACAAGCTGCGAAAACATTCAAAAAATGCAAATATCGAACTAGAAAAGTTTATCACTAATGTTAAAATTACGAGTTTATTATTCAAAAATACTCAAATCAAAGTTTACCGTACGACAAAATTAAATAAAATTTGTCGTATTTTTCCGTGATTCAAAACAAATATTATAAACAAATTTTACTGAAATTTGCCGCATAACACATTTTTGTGACTTTATATACTTGCATAAAGTAACGTAATATGCATTGTAACGAATACGTGTAGAAATATAAATATTATCTAAATTATAATTCTCATTGTCACATAATTGTATAAACTGTATGTTATCATGATGTAATATTCTTGTTGGAGGATATAAATATATCATTATAGAATAAATACAACATTTATTTCTTCTCAGTTTAAACTGGTCTGAGAAACTAGAAAATCTACCGCAATTACTGATATATGATTCAATATAAATTAACCATAGACTGGGCGATTATTCAATAAAATAGTAAAAATGTAATACATGTACTTTATATTCTCACCAACTGTTACCCGCAGTTGGTCGTTTAAAATATAACTGTTGTGGTCACGTGATTCGTGTTCCCCACACAGACGCTGACTCAGAGCAGTGTACATAAACTATTTAACTATCATGCGTTATTTATATTTTGATCATTAGATGTTTAATAAACATACATACTGTTTTTAACAATGCATATACATAAATAGTTATTCACATATAATTTGAATACGAATTATGTTTATTGTTCATATATTTGACATATGGACACTATGTACATAGTACAATCTGATAGTAATATGATTGTGAAATGTTATCATACTTAAATGTTGATCTCGCTTCAGAGTTGAAATGTGCGACGTTTTTCATCACCGGACCGAATCGTGGACAACCTCTTCGATATGAATGCGGAAATAAAGAATTCGAGAAAAATTGCAAATGTTTACAAAGTATGTTTGTTTACACAATATACTGTCTGTAAATAGAACTGTACAAATTGTATGGTTTCGTAGGTAGTTTATTTGGTGTGTGGGGTTAATGGATTGGGGGGGGGGGGGGGGGGGCATATTTCAGGGCGAATGGTCGAGGCGCATGGTCGTATATACATGTATTATGCAGGGTTTAAAATAATTATGTTGTTTTTTCAGCACTTTCAATATAGAAGAACCGTTTTTAATAGTATAGAAATATCATGGGGGAGTATGACAATGCCAGTGAAAGCTCTAATTAATATAAATGCTTTTCTCCTAAAATGCAGACGGTGACGTAAGTTTTAAAATATTGTTTCAGGGTGAAATACAATCGTGAAACAATGGGTATTTCCGTATCCTCTGTATAATACACGTAGCATAATGGTCGAGGTGATCAGATTGGGTGAAATACTGTTTGTCGATGAAATGGTAGAAACGTAGGCCGATGAGAATTTAACATTAGTGTATTATGTGAGGTATAGCATGTATAGCAATACATGTACACACTATTGATGAGATCATTTGAAAGAACATGTTTGTTTTATTTAAAGGCATTTGCGCAAAAAATCATGAATCTCTACTCACGAAGAAGCCACTCAAAAGACACAAGCCAATGCTAAAACTTCTCAAGTACACCTGCTCACCAGCAAAGTCTAATTACGGTAATGTTCTACTATCATTCTTCATTTGTATTGAAAATTACAAATAATATATATTGGAAGAACGTTTGATTGTTATGATAAAATAGAAAATAAGAAGAGAATATGCATACATCAAGTGAATATATACCACATACATAATTGTCAAATAAACTGAAATATTCAATATCGTGTAGCTATAGTAGTATAGGCATTTTGCTACCAGTATTTTAACTTGTATATGCAAATTCACTGACTTCTATCACAGTAATGTGTTCATCGTCCATATCTCGCCCTTCTGATAACTGTTCCTGTAAACATTGCAAAAACTTCATTGGATTTCATCTGAAACTAACTTAATTATTTAGACTGCTGATAATAAGCATACTAGCGCGGACAACGTATTGAACAGTTTTGAATCCTCAGTGGCTGTATGGTCAAGGTTGCCGTCTTCAGACCATAAACCTTTCATCGCTAAGATCATACGTTGTACGTTCGAGTAATGCTCTCTCCAAAACCTTTACGCGAGAAAGTTTGCCAGTTACTTGCGGAGGGATGGTGATTCTTCTCAGATTAATTATGAGGACTTTCTCTACCAAGAAAACTGGATATGCCATATATAACTTGAAATGTGTTGAAAGTGGAGTTAGTGGCCATTTAAAAATATGAATCGGACCAGAACGTACGTAATTATGGTTCAGGAAACACCACAGTATCACTATCAGTTGTCACAGTATCTTGACTAAACATAGGTTAAATGTTATTTACAATGAAATATCGGATAAGTTTTTTACGACAGTTCGGACTTGAACGGATTCTTCTTCGGTTGGAAATTAAGACTTTTTATTTATTGTTCGATCATGACCAAAACTTGACCAAAATTGGTCAGAATGTTTATGATCTGACACATGTGTCAATTTTAATAGTCCGACATATATCAACATTAAGCTACATTATGGTCCTTGGCTGAATACAATATTTTTATATATGAACTTGCTTTGAGAGAGTTCGAACACTATAGCGATCCACATTAAACGTTGTGCACGTTTTTATAATTATTACAGCTCCTGTGAATTTTGACATTATCAAATCTGACTAGTGATATTGGTCTTTAACTAGTCTAGAATGTTTATTATCAAGAAATGTCAGACGAGCATCTGACCTGGCAAAGTTGAATCAAATGAATAGTGCTGTAATGCGTTCCTTTTCATTGACAATGGGCAAATTTGTTGAACTTCTTAGAAAACGTAATTGTTGAATAAGTGCATGTTCTATATCCTACAACATACTTTTAAACATTAAAGACTTAGGAAACCACAGTGCTAAATGTTATATTTATTTACTTGATAGTTACACTTTTTCTTTAGCACATAGTCTTAATTTTTACATCCTAAAGGAAGCACGTGCTTGTGAATGAAGGTGTGAGTGTTTCCATACTTGCGTTGGTAACATCTGTGAATGCCTTTTACCTTAGTAAATTATTGTATACTGAACGGAACAACTTACCCGCCACCTGACATTTCATGCACCTGACATTTTATGTATTTTCTCAATATGAATCAAAGCAATATCCTTGAAATTTGGACTTGAACAAGAAAGAACATTAATGCTATGTAAAATAACTTCAGTCAGGTTATTGTCATATACAAACCTTGATAACGCTACTCCGTATTTTGACGAAGATAGAAATAAAAAAGTGGCGGTTTATCTGGTCTGTTCAGTATATTGACTACACAAATTTTAAGCCTTGTGGGACTACTCTTATTAAATAAGGCATGTTAAATTGTATTTCTATTGCAGCAATATTGGTGCTAATAAACAGCACAAGAGCTGTAGCTGAAACTAAGCAGAAAATGGCAAATGCAACCGTCAAGCTTGTGTTTAATCGGGGTAGGTGTACGATTCTGTATTATATCCAGCTGAAACAAAAGTTCATCGATGTAAATAAGAATGTCCTCCGAGGCCAAATAGTCTAAGTCTCAAGATCATTTACCTCTCACCGCTAAGGTCATAGGTTCGAGTCACGCTCGCTCCACAATGTGAGACAGTTTACAAGCTACTTACGGAAGGATGGTGGCTCTACTCAGATTCTTTTTTATGTCTACCTTCACCAACAAAACTGGACATGCAATATATAACCTGAAATGTGTTTAAAACCCCTCTTAAAATTAGAAGAATAAGTGAAAGGTCTCAAATCATGCAGACAGACTTTCCTGCGTGTGAAAATAATGCCAACTAAATGATCTGTTGCTATTCAAAACTGTACCTGGTCATTTTTTCAATAACCACTCAACTTGATAAAGAAGGTTTCAACATGCACAGAAAAGTGACAATAACAGTCAGCGCCTTCGCTAGACGTTTTATGATATATATGAAGATATGTTTAATCGTACTGTTTATGTTTGAATTATATGTCCATTTAATATTGAATTTATTAAACGAGTCGGCAAAAATATAGTATGCAATGTTCTTGTTGAGTATCATTTTTGTAAAACAATGGACACAAATGTAAGACTGGTGGACTTATTACATGGAACATAGATCATGTATATTTCATGTGCTTTCTATAAAAACAGATTATTTAGTAGCACTTTTTTTGTATCAGTTTCCGTGTGTCTTCGTATGAGGTTATCGTTTTATCATAACAAATTGACGTCATTAAATGTTTCGACAGGGCAGAATTTAGCATGGTACGAGTCAGAGTTATACATATATCAACGCTGATTCTGACGAGATAGTTATCTAAGTCAATATGAAAAATATGTCATGTGTTTATTACACTCCTGCATCGGAAAGTCATATAATACACGAATCAGCCGATGAATTGGACGATTCTATTTATGGATCAAATATTCCGTGTACATGTAGAATAGGTTGTTGTATGGTGTTTAGCGTCGCTTTCAACAATTTTTCAGTCATATCGCGACGGTGTCTACTTGAGACAGTATTCTAAGCGCTGTCACACTGGCGTATCATGCCGCAGACACATGGTATGATATCCCACCCAGTCACATTATACTGACACCGGGCCGACCAGTCCTAGAACTCTCCTCTAAATGCTGAGCGTCAAGCGAGGAAGCTTCTAGTACCATTTTTCAAATCTTTGGTATGACCCGGCCGGGGATTGAACCCACGACCTTCCGCATGCGAGGCGGACGCTTTATCACTAGACCACGCCGCGGTCTATGTAGAGTAGGAGTGTGTGTATGTGTGTGAGTGAATGTGGGCATGCGCTTGTATTAGAATGCCTGGTAGGTGCTTGTATAAGAGCTTTTGTGTGTCCGTCTGTGTGTGCTTGAAGCGTACGTGTGTTTAAAGGATTGTATATGCAGCATGCGCGTGAATGCACGTGCGTGATTTCGCGTGCATTAAAACTTAAAGTTGTAGTGCCAGTAGTAAACACAAAAGAGGCATTTATATTTGTCCATACGTAAATTGTACTCAGTGGCAGAAATAACAACAGCAGCAGTAACTACTACTATTACTAGTATTACAAGAAGTAGTAGTGGTGGTGGTAGTAGTAGGAGACGTAGTAGAAGAAGTAGTAGTAGTTGTAGTAGTAGTAATAGTAGTAGAAGTAGTAGTAGTGGTGGTGGTGGTGGTAGTAATTATAATAGTGGTGGTGGTGGTAGTAGTTGTAGTGGTAGTAGTATTAGTTTAGTAGTAGTGGTGATGGTGATAGATGCAGTAGTGGTGGTAGTAGAAGTAGTGGTAGTAGTAGTGGTGGTGATGTTGATGGTGGTAGGAGTAGAAGTAGTAGTGATTGTGGTGGTGATAGTGGTAGTAGTAGTAGTAGTGTTGTTGGTAGCAGTAGTTGTAGCAGTAGTAGTAGTAGAAGTAGAAGTGGTGGTTGTGGTAGTAGTAGTAAAACTAGTGATGGTTGTAGTAGTAATAGTGGTAGTAGTGGTGGTAGTAATAGTGGTGGTGGTGATGGTAGTAGTAGTGGTGGTGGTGGTGATATTAGTAGTAGAAGTAGAAGTGGTATAAGAAGTAATAGTAGTAGTGGTGGTAGTGGTGGTAGTAGTAGTAGTAGAAGCATTAGTGGTGGTGGTAGTAGTAGAAGTAGTGTTAGTAGAAGTAGTGCTGGTAGTGGTAATAGTAATAGTCGTGGTATTGGTTAGTTGCTAGTAAGTCAAATTAAAATTCAATCGAATCTATACACCTTAGATGTAATCCAGAAATAAATGCATTAAGCTGAGCAGATTTTAGTAACGCAATATATTTCGTTTAATGTATTGATTTACAATGGCTGTTTTTTTGTAATATATTTACATTTAATTCCTCTTTAAGTCTTCATCCTAACAAAAGACGCCATTATGTCTGATTTACCTTCTAAATGTAGAAGTAAGTGTCAATGATATGTCTAGGCACTGACAAATATATAAAAACCATTGGACAAGTTTTTTTCCATCACCCTTATTACAGCATATGGTAGTGGCAATATATAGTTCTATGTTATGCGCCCTAATGCAAGTCTGCGCTAACTATATAGAACAGTATATATACTTGTAAGGTTTTATTCTTCACTCTACATACTATTTCAGTCATGCATGTACTACGCCTATGTTTGACGATAGCGAGTTTAATATTCAAACATATCATGGTCACGTGTCACTACACCAAGGCACTAAACAATAACGTCATGAATTACCATACCCGCTAGACACAAATATTTGTTATACAGTAAACTAGTCCAGCATGTAACTCTCTCGTCGCTGCAGTCAAGGGTTTGATCATTCTTCCCTAGTTCTGCTGAATTAATACATTGCTGGCGTGTCTTCCGCTAAAGCTGCGACTTGTATTGTCTTTCCTACTTTTAATTGTCAGCCATATTGAGATATAGTGAGTATTAGGGATTAAGAAAAGCGTAAATAAAACTTAAAGTTTCGGCACATAGGTAAGAAACACGACGATGAAAAAAATGATAAATACTTCTAGAGAGAAAATGCAAAATATGTAAATTCTAAAAGGACGAATTTCATATTGTGTTTGAATACAGTGAATATAACAAGATAATACAACAGTTCATAAAAGAAACTGTAGAAGGTATTAGACAGTCGAGTTATTTCAATCTAGTAACAAAACTCTGATTAACAACTTCAAATTAATATAATAAAGCGTATTACAATTTTAGATAGCTATTAATTATATTAATTATTGTATAATCATAATAAAGAAAATGTTAAAGTATAGCAAAAATATGTTGCGCAAATCACGTTTTTAGGGAAATATTTTTTTACACAGGAATAGGTTTTAAATATATAGTTGGATATTCTCCAACAATTCGAGCAAAAGGACATTTTATATGAGTTCTTATTCATTATTGAATTTATTCAAGAGCTGACCAATATAATATCACTAAAGGATTTGTTTACATGTAAATATATTGTAAAGGCTTATATAAGAAAAATAAGTAAAATATATAATAAATGACTTTCCAAACAGCCGTAAATAATTGTTGTTATGTAATTACCTTGTATATAATATTTATGAATTGCAAGTATAATTCCATGTGCAATGATATAACTATTTATTTGTTTAGATGATATATACATTTAGGTCTATTGATCCGGTTGTGTTGTTTAAAATTGTTTGTATGTATATCATGTTACTTATACACATGTCCCTATAATACATTATTTACTTACTTATTTACTTACTGACTCAATATAATACTTACTTTCTTGCACAAATACACTTAGTTCTGTCTGGACTCATACGCTGGAAATATAGCTCTATTAACGATCGCATGCCTTTACATGTCGGACAATTAGGAGGACGGAAATTTATAAAGTTATAATTAAATAAGATATTATTTATAGCTTCAAAAGGCTTAACATATGTTTGACTATTCGAATAACTTATTTTTTTCTCCAAAGGTATTGAGCCGCTAGAACAAGGTTCAGAGATTACGTTCACTTGGAAAATGGATTGCGGGTATCCTTTCCTTGAAAAGGGAAAGGAGTATTACATAATAGCAAAGGACGGAGCAATGTTTAACATCGGCAACAAAATTGTGTAAGTAAAGTCAATTGAACATGTAAGTGTTATATATTCGTCTGTATCAAAAATACTAATATATTCAGTTTTTTTTCCTATGGGATGATCATGTACTTCTTTTTAAACTAATGGAAAATATCTGATATGATATTGTCTTGACTAAATTCAAGAGTTTCGAAAATTCAGCACAGATAGAGATATGAAAACGCGACATATTTAGCACAAGTGTATATAGTAATGTATTATTGTCTGTTGATGTCATGGTTTGGCAACTCGTATCATACACCAATTAACATTGCACTGTTCTATATATATGTCTCACTACACAGTTACGTCCCTTTTTTTCCACGGTAACATGCTTCTTACGTTTAAAACATCCTATGAAATTTGGTTTTGAAATATTTTCAAAATAGTTCATAGTGGTTGTGATCTTTTGCTACAGATGAGTATAGCAAAAGCTGATATATCATATATTACAATAATTCATCACTGGTGTTAAAAAAGTGACTTTTATAGAATTTCAACATATGTATGTATTTATGAGCATTTGACCTTTTAAAAAAACGCTTAGGTTTTCACTGCACCCTCTTAAAAAAACAAGCTGGTCAACCTACCAGTTAGTGTGCATTTTTATGTGTGTGTACATCCCTGCTATGAAATAAATACTTCAAAATAATTATATGTGAAACATTTTTGAACGTGATATTCTAGACCTTATTTTATATAGAACAAAGAACATCATATAACTGTGAAGTGAGACCTTAATATAGGGAGCTACAAATCTTGATCATTAAACACAGTTCTACAAGTGTCTTGTTTCCATAGATAGTAGTCTTATGTATAAATATGCAGATAAACATGGGATTGACCAGTTTGCTTTTTTCGATGGTTTGGTGACAAACACTTTATTTTTGACAATTATGTTCATTTGATGTAGTGTATCAGAACGCAATTTTAAATGTTTATATCTTCATTCATTAGCACCCAATGTCATCAAAACTTGACATAACCCATGAAAAATTCAATGTTATCACCTGTTCAATAAAATATGACTTTTTTCAACATTTCCAACCAAAAACAATGTCCAACCAATTTACACAGCTCTAATTTTCTGATAGGAGGTATCTTGCTACCGTCACTCAAGGGAGATAATTGGTAAACAAAAACCTTGTATTGTTACTGAATAGTATCTCCTGCATAGATTTTTTTCATTTCCAAATTCTAAACCCTGTGTTGCGTTTTCATATTTTGTGAGTGTAATAAATGCTATAGTTTCTTTTTCGGCACGGTTTATCTCAATACATTTGATATTTTCTTCCAGTTGGATACTTTAATCTGTGCATTGTACAAAGTGGGTATTGCTGATATTTATTTTTTCGAATGGGGTTTAACGCCATTTTCAACACATATATGTTATATGTGGCATATTCAATTTTATTGGTGGAGGAAGTCCACAGAATGGAGCTGTCGTGTGGGTAAAACCACCGTCTTTCCAAAAGTAACTGGCAAACTTTCTCAAATAAAGTTTTTGGGCCGAGCGGTACTCGAACGGCTATTACTTTTTACCTAAAATAGGTATAAACGCCATATAAAATGAGAGTTGATCCACATGTTTCACTCATTAAACGCATACTTTGAATACTTTGAATATACGGGCCTTCTTGAAATGCTGACCACAATTGCTTTTCATGTAACCGATGTGTTTCAGATATCGATACCCACTCATGAAATCAGCAATAGTTTTGGAGAAACGTGTCAAGCCAAAGAAGGGAAGAGAAACGGATTTGAAAACTGTCATGACAAACTATGAGAAACATTTCAAGAAGGGTAATTCTTGTGCTAACTAAGCACAGTCATAGACTAGTGTACATCATAGTTTGTTTGTTTTTTCAACTGGATAACTTCGGCTAGTTCCATTTGTTAAGAAAGGATGTACCAAGTGTGTACATACATTTCGTTGACACTTTGTGTTGTAGGAAACTTACAACATTTTGTCAAATCAACTTGATTACTGTAAAAAAATAAATGTAATGTTTTATAAATAATATCTGTAAATGTTTCCAAATCCCTTAAATCATTAGGGTGACCTTTTTTAAAAATGCATACATGTACTTAAATGGTGATGATCGAGGAAGCAATAAATAGTATCTATACTCGACCAATTTTGTTAACTGTACCTTATAGTATATTGATATTGTAAGATCGATTTCACTGATGAATTTTAGTTTTAACGAGCTTGATAGTATACGTTGTATGGAGAGCAATATTGCAACCGTCATTTCAGTATATCTTATCAACGAAAGCACACTTCAAGTCGGCATAATGGGTTATTCAGCGATATAAACGATCAAATGTCGATAGTTCAAACAGTAGGCAAACAAGGTCATATCACGAGTTGCAGTCTGAGTCTTGATTCTTACTTCAATTCCTTTTTTTTTTTTGTACCAGGTTATGACATAGGCTTTGATAACCTTACCAGTAGCTTTCTGAACAGCCAAATGATACCTCTGAAACCAACATGTTTCTCCTGCAAACGACAGTGTCAAATACAGCAGACATCATGTTTAACTTAATATTCAAATATGAGATAAACTTTAATTTCGTAATCTCACAGCCGTGTCTCCTTGAAATAGTGCGTTGTTTGACCATTCGCTCAGCCCCGCAGACGAGACACGTCGCTGCGATAAACACGTCACGATACTCGGTCAGTCGCGTTATATTAACAATGGTAAAATAGGAAATATTTACCGGCCTACAGTTAACATAATCTTGTAGAATCATATGGTATAACACGAATGGAAAAGGAATATATTAATTGATAAGAAATAATCACATGTTAAATAAAAATATGAAAATGACAAATACAAGTCTTCTTCATAGTTAACGTAAGACATACAAGCCGATCAGGTCGATAGTGAATTATGGGTCAAATATTAGGGTTTTTTTTGTCTGTAACTGGTCCGCTACAGAACTGTGTCGATCGGTTGGATATATATTATCAACATGTATTTATCAAATCGACACCACGTTTTTCGCAAGGAGTCTGTAACAAACAAAATAACTGATTTATTTCATCGACAACTTTTTTTTTTTTTGATAAATACAACATCGAATCTCATTCACAGTGGATTGTTTTTATATGAGTAGCGTATGATGTTGACAACGTGCGTAAACACATAAACAGTTTCGAAGCGGGAGGATTTAATTTTGTATCAGTTAACACATTTTTCTTGACACGTTTTATATTAAATATGCATTAAATATCATGCATGTGTTTCTTGCATTGCTATATTTGTATTTCTCTTGATAACATCGCACATTATGTTGCTTTTCATTGATTCATTTTATTGAAAGGATTTTACTTTAATTCTAAACTTTGGAATGTTTTTTTTAAGGAATTAAGTATCATTTTTAAACAAGTTTGACACTTTGTTATGTCTGCCCTCCATAGAAAGCTACTGACCCTGTATAGAAAAAGGGGGTCACCAGGTGACCGCTCTCATCCAATTAGAAGGCGGCATATTTGTTGGAGATGACATAATGTTGTATTTGCACTTTCCAGGTTTTAACTAATGGCATATGATAATAAGAGTCTTCGAACGGTTGAATGCCTAAAGCAGACACGTATCATTTTAAAGTGTTTAGTGTACTGACATGGGAAAGCGGAAGGTAGCGGGTTCAAGTCAAAATTTGACCCGATTGTTTATAAAATCTGTTTAATCAAAATGATATTGTTTAGTTCAAACTTCCCTTTGAAGCTAAATATAAGCTACTTTCATTGTTGCTTAATAAAGCTGTTATTGCTTAGAAAGCTTAGAAAAAAGAAATATCAAATGTTGCTGCTTAAGACAAGTGATTGCTTAATAGAGGCAATCGATTACACCGATTTGGCTGTATTTGTATACTGCTTGAAAACTGCTTTTCATATTAAGTATTTGTGTATCAATAACAAATATATTCGTTTGCAAGTGTGTTTGTGTTTGTTTTATTTGCAAGATTCCACTGTATTAACATTCAAAATTATTCTTACAATGTATTCATATGGTTTTTCTTACTACGGCATTGTAATTCTACTGCTTCACTGGAGTATCATGCGACAGCCATATTGTATGATACCCCGCCCAACGAACAATCTATACGCTGAGAGCCAAGCCAATTCGTGAATATTCGTGATTAAGGCATCCAGTCCATAACGCATATTACAAAATCCAGAAGAAAAATATAAAACTGTGCATTGCACACTACAGAGAACTGTTAGGGAAGGGCCTCAATTAATGATGGTAGAACTTGTAGTTCGACCCTTTTGTTAACATGTGAAGTGGCGATACATTGTATATAAAGCAAATCAATATATACTAAAGGTACCACTAGAAATTTAATGACTAAATTATATTTTTACTCTGATATACTTAATAGTTTACATTTCCCGCCGCCCCCTTAAGATCCTCTATCAATACTTTGCGTCAATCAAAAGCTTCGAAAAGGGGAACAAGAGTTACGGTTACACTAGTAATCGGGCAATATTTATTTTTACACCGTCTGGTTCTCGGAACTGTTGCGAAACTGGTTCCGCTTTGGGGTCGTGTGCATAACGTATATATACTTGTATTTTGTTTGCATAACATATACATATTTTGTTTGCATGACGTATATATGTTTTTTCGATGTGCCAATATACTCGTGATATAGCCGTGAGCGAGCGCTGGAGTGTCAAGGTCACGAGTGGTGTAGCCACAAGTAAGCGCCGGAGTGTCATGGTCACGAGTGGTGTAGTCACGAGTGAGAGCTGGAGTGTCTTCACGAGTGGTGTAGCAGCGCGTGAGCGCTGGAATGTCACGGTCACGAATGGTGTAGCCGCACGTGAGCGCTGGAGTGGCATGGTCACGAATGGTGTAGCCGCGCGTGAGCGCTGGAATGTCACGGTCAAGAATGGTGTAGCAGCGCATGAGCGCTGGAGTGGCATGGCCACGAATGCTGTAGCAGCGCGTGAGCGCTGGAGTGTCATGGCCACGAATGGTGTAGCAGCGCGTGAGCGCTGGAGTGGCATGGCCACGAATGCTGTAGCAGCGCGTGAGCGCTGGAGTGTCATGGCCACGAATGGTGTAGCAGCGCGTGAGCGCTGGAGTGGCATGGCCACGAATGCTGTAGCAGCGCTTGAGCGCTGGAGTGGCATGGCCACGAATGCTGTAGCAGCGCTTGAGCGCTGGAGTGGCATGGCCACGAATGCTGTAGCAGCGCGTGAGCGCTGGAGTGGCATGGCCACGAATGCTGTAGCAGCGCTTGAGCGCTGGAGTGGCATGGCCACGAATGCTGTAGCAGCGCTTGAGCGCTGGAGTGGCATGGCCACGAATGCTGTAGCAGCGCTTGAGCGCTGGAGTGGCATGGCCACGAATGGTGTAGCAGCGCGTGAGCGCTGGAGTGGCATGGCCACGAATGGTGTAGCAGCGCGTGAGCGCTGGAGTGGCATGGCCACGAATGCTGTAGCAGCGCGTGAGCGCTGGAGTGTCATGGCCACGAATGGTGTAGCAGCGCGTGAGCGCTGGAGTGGCATGGCCACGAATGCTGTAGCAGCGCGTGAGCGCTGGAGTGGCATGGCCACGAATGCTGTAGCAGCGCTTGAGCGCTGGAGTGGCATGGCCACGAATGCTGTAGCAGCGCTTGAGCGCTGGAGTGGCATGGCCACGAATGCTGTAGCAGCGCGTGAGCGCTGGAGTGTCATGGCCACGAATGGTGTAGCAGCGCGTGAGCGCTGGAGTGGCATGGCCACGAATGCTGTAGCAGCGCGTGAGCGCTGGAGTGGCATGGCCACGAATGCTGTAGCAGCGCTTGAGCGCTGGAGTGGCATGGCCACGAATGCTGTAGCAGCGCTTGAGCGCTGGAGTGTCATGGCCACGAATGCTGTAGCAGCGCTTGAGCGCTGGAGTGGCATGGCCACGAATCGTGTAGCAGCGTGAGAGCGCTGGAGTGGTATGGCCACGAATGGTGTAGCCGCACGTGAGCGCTGGAATGTCACGGTCAAGAATGGTGTAGCCGCCGCACGTGAGCGCTGGAGTGGCATGGCCACGAATGGTGTAGCAGCGAGTGAGCGCTGGAGTGGCATGGCCACGAATGGTGTAGCAGCGCATGAGCGCTGGAGTGGTATGGCCACGAATGCTGTAGCAGCGCTTGAGCGCTGGAGTGGCATGGACACGAATGGTGTAGCAGCACGTGAGCACTGGAGTGGCATGGACACGAATGGTGTAGCAGCGCGTGAGCACTGGAGTGGCATGGACACAAATGGTGTAGCAGCGCGTGAGCGCTGGAGTATCATGGCCATGAATGGTGTACCCGCGCGTAAGCACTGAAGTGTCTCGATCACGAGTGGTGAAGTATCATTGTCGCTAGTGGTGTTACCATGAGTGAGCGCTGGAGTATCATTGTCACTAGTGGTGTAGCTATGAGTGAGCACAGGAGTATCATTGTCAATAGTGGTGTAGCAATGAGTGAGCGCTGGAGTATCATTGTCACTAGTGGTGTAGCAATGAGTGAGCGCTGGCGTGTCCTTGTCACAAGTGGTTAAGCCATTAGTGAGCGCTGTAGTATCATTGTCAATAGTGGTGTAGCCGTGAGTTAGCGCTGGAGTATCATTGTCACTAATGTACAAACCATACGTGAGCTTTGGAGAATCATTGTCACTAGTGAAGTAGCCATGAGTGAGCGCTGGAGTATCATTGTCACTAGTGGTTTAGCTATCAGTGAGCGCTCGAGTTTCATTGTCAGTAGTGGTGAAGCCATGAGTGAGCGCTGGAGTATCATTGTCAATATTGGTGTAGCCATGAGTGAACGCTTGAGTATCATTGTCACAAGTGGAGTAGTCAAGAGTGAATGCTGGAGAATCATTGTCACTAGTGTAGTAGCCATCAGTAAGCACTGGAGTTTTATTGTCACTAGTTGTGTAGCCATGAGTGAGTGCTAGAGTATCATTGTCAATAGTGGTCTAGCCATGAGTGAGCGCTGGAGTATTATTGTCACTATTGGTGTGGCTATGAGTGAGTGCTGTAGTATTATTGTCAATAGTGGTGTAGCCATGAGTGATCGCTGGAGTATCATTGTCATTAGTGGTGTAGCCATGAGTGAGCGCTGGAGTATCATAGTCACTAGTGGAGTAGTCATGAGTGAATGCTGGAGAATCATTGTCACTAGTATAGTAGCTAAGAGTGACTCTTGGTGTATTATTGTCACTAGTAGTGTAGCCATGTGTGAGCACTTGAGTAACATTTTCAATAGTGGTGTAGCCATGAGTGAGCGCTGGAGTATCATTGTCACTAGTGGAGTAGTCATGAGCGAATGCTGGAGAAACATTGTCATTAGTTTAGTAGCCATGGGTGAGCGCTGGAGTATTATTGTGACTAGTGGTGTAGCCGTAAGTGAGCGCTGGAGTATCATTGTAACAATTAGTTAAGCCATAAGTGAGCGTTGGAGTATCATTTTTAAAAGTGGTGTACCCATGAGTGAGCGCTGGAGTATCATTGTCACTGGTGGAGTAGTCATGAGTGAGCGCTGGAGTATCATTGTCACAAATTGTTTAGCTATGAGTGAGTGCTCGAGGAGCATTGTCAATAGTGGTGTAGCCAAGACTGAGCGCTGGAGTGTCATTGTCAAGGGTGGAGTAGTCATGAGTGAGCGCTGGAGTATCATTGTCAATAGTGGTGTAGCCATGAATGAGCGCTGGAGTATCATTGTCAATAGTGGTGTAGCCATGAGTGAGCGCTGGAATATCATTGTCAGTAGTGGTGTAGCCATGAGTGAGCGCTGGAGTATCATTGTCAATAGTGGTGTAGCCATGAGTGAGCGCTGGAATATCATTGTCAATAGTGGTTTAGCCATGAGTGAGCGCTGGAGTATCATTGTCAATAGTGGTGTAGCCATGAGTTAGCGCTGGAGTATCATTGTAAATAGTGTAGTGGCCATGAGTGAGCGCTGGAGTATTATTTTCACTACTGCAGTAGTCATGAGTGAATGCTGGAGAATCGTTGTCACAATTGGTGTAGCTATCAGTGAGCGCTCGAGGAGCATTGTCAATAGTGGTGTAGCCAAGACTGAGCGCTGGAGTGTCATTGTCAAGGGTGGAGTAGCCATGAGTGAGCGCTGGAGTATCATTGTCAATAGTGGTGTAGCCATGAGTGAGCACTGGAGCATCATTGTCAATATTGGTGTAGCCATGAGTGAACGCTGGAGTATCATTGTCACAAGTGGAGTAGTCAAGAGTGAATGCTGGAGAATCATTGTCACTAGTGTAGTAGCCATCAGTGAGCACTGGAGTTTTATTGTTATTAGTGGTGTAGCCATGAGTGAGTGCTAGAGTATCATTGTCAATAGTGGTCTAGCCATGAGTGAGCGTCGGAGTATTATTGTCACTACTGGTGTGGCCATGAGTGAGTGCTGTTGTATCATTGTCAAAAGTGATGTAGCCATGAGTGATCGCTGGAGTATCATTGTCATTAGTGGTGTAGCCATGATTGAGCGCTGGAGTATCATAGTCACTAGTGGAGTAGTCATGAGTGAATGCTGGAGAATCATTGTCACTTGTGTAGTAGCTAAGAGTGACCCTTGGTGTATTATTGTCAATAGTGGTGTAGCCATGTGTGAGCACTTGAGTAACATTTTCAATAGTGGTGTAGCCATGAGTGAGCGCTGGAGTATCATTGTCACTAGTGGAGTAGTCATGAGTGAATGTTGGAGAAAATTGTCATTAGTTTAGTAGCCATGAGTGAGCGCTGGAGTATTATTGTGACTAGTGTAGTAGCCATGAGTGAGCGCTGGAGAATCATTGTCTCTAGTGTCGTAGCATGAGTGAGCGCTGGAATATTATTGTCACTAGTGTTGTAACCATGAGTGAGGGCAGGAGTATCTTTTTCACTAATGGTGTAGCTATTAATAAGCGCACTAGTATCATTGTCAAATGGGGTATAGCCATGAATGAGCGCTGGAGTGTCATTGCCAATAGTGTTGTAACCATGAGTGAGCGCTGGAGTGTCATTGTCTATAGTGTTGTAGCCATGAGTTAGCGCTGGAGTATCATTGTCAATAGTGTTGTAGCCATGGGTGAGTGCTGAAGTATCATTGTCACAAGTGCTGTAGCTATGAGTGAGAGCAGGAATATCATTGTCAAAAGTGGAGTAGCCATTAGTGAGCGCTGGACTATCATTGCCAATAGTGTAGTGGCCATGAGTGAGCGCTAGAGTATTATTGTCACTAGTGTTGTAACCATGAATGAGCGCTGGAGAATCATTGTCAATAGTGGTTTTGCCATGAGTGAGCTCTGGAGTGTCATTGTCAATAGTTTTGTAGCCATGAGTTAGCGCTGGAGTATAATAGTCAAAAGTGTTGTAGCCATGAGTGAGCGCTTGAGTATCATTGTCACAAGTGGTGTAGCTATGAGTGAGAGCAGGAATATCATTGTCAAAAGTGGAGTGGCCATGAGTGAGCGCTGGAGTATTATTTTCACTAGTGTTGTAACCATGAATAACCGCAAGAGTATCATTGTCACTAATGGTATAGCTATGAGTGAGCGCAGGAGTACCATTGTCAACAGTGGTGTAGCCATGAGTGAGCTCTGGAGTGTCATTGTCAATAGTGTTGTAGCCATGAGTTAGCGCTGGAGTATAATAGTCAAAAGTGTTGTAGCCATGAGTGAGCAATTGAGTATCATTGTCACAAGTGGTGTAGCTATGAGTGAGAGCAGGAATATCATTGTCAAAAGTGGAGTAACCATGAGAGAGCGCTGGAGTATCATTGCCAATATTGTAGTGGCCATGAGTGAGCGCTGGAGTATTATTGTCACTAGTGTTGTAACCATAAATAGCCGCAAGAGTATCATTGTCACTAATGGTATAGCTAGTAGTGAGCGCAGGAGTATCATTGTCAATAGTGGTGTAGCCATGAGTGAGCTCTAGAGTGTTATTGTCAATAGTGTTGTAACCAAAATTGAGCGCTGTAGTATCATTGTCACAATTGGTGTAACCGTGAGTGACCGCTGGAGTATCAATAGTGGTGTAGCCATGACTGAACGCTGGAGTTTCAGTATTTCGAGTGGTGTAACCATCAGTGAGCGCTTGAGTGTCATTGTAACAAGTGGTGTAACCATAAATGACTGCTGGTGTTTCAGTGTCACGAGTGGTGTAACCATGAATGAGCGCTGGAGTTTCAGTGTCAAGAGTGGTGTAACCATGAGTGAGCGCTGGAGTGTCATTGTCACGAGTGGTGTAACCATTAATGTGTGCTTGAGTGTCATTGTCACGAGTTGTGTAGCCATGAATGAGCGCTGGAGTGTCATTGTCATAAGTGGTATAACCATTAGTGACCGCTGGAGTTTCAGTGTCACGAGTGGTGTAACCATGAGTGAGCGCTGAAGTATCATTGTCACGAGTGGTGTAACCATGAATGAGCGCTGGAGTGTCATTGTCACGAGTGGTTTAACCATGAATGAGCGTTGGATTGTCATTGTCAAAGGTGGAGTATCCCTGAGTGAGCGTTGGATTATCATTGTTGCGAGTAGTGTAGACATGAGTGAGAGCTGGAGTGTCATTGTCACGAGTGGTGTAGCCATGGTGAGCGCTGTAGTATCATTGTCACTAGTGCTGTAGCCATTATGAGCGCTGGAGTATCATTGTCATTAGTGGTGTAGCCATGGGTGAGCACTGGAGTATCATTGTCACTAGTGCTATAGCCATAAGTGAGCGCTGCAGAATCATTGTCACTAGTGGTGTAGCCATGAGAGCGCTGGAGTATCATTGTCACTAGTGGTGTAGCCATGAGAGCACTGGAGTATCATTGTCACTAGTGGTGTGGCTATGAGTGAGCACTGGATTGTCATTGTCACTAGTGGAGTAGTCATGAGTGAGCGCTGGATTATCATTGTCGGAAATGGTGTAGCTATGAGTGAGTGCTCGAGTATCATTGTCAATAGTGGTGTAACCAAGAGTGAGTGCTGGAGTGTCATTGTCAAGGGTGGAGTAGTCATGAGTGAGCGCTGTAGTGTCATTGTCAATTGTGGTGTAGCCAAGAGTGAGCGCTGGAGTGTCATTGTCAAGGGTGGAGTAGTCATGAGTGAGCGCTGTAGTGTCATTGTCAATTGTGGTGTAGCCAAGAGTGAGCGCTGGAGTGTCAGTGTCAAGGGTGGAGTAGTCATGAGTGAGCGCTGTAGTGTCATTGTCAAGGGTGGAGTAGCCAAAACTGATCACTGGAGTATAATTGTCACGAGTGGTGTATCCATGAGTGAGAGCTCGAGTATCATTGTAACTAGTGGTGTAATCATTAATGGGCGCTGGTGTTTCGTTGTCACGTGTAGTGTAGCCATGGACGAGCGCAGGAGTATCATTGTCACTAGTGGTGTAGCTATCAGTGAGCACTGGAGTGTCATTGTCAAGGGTGGAGTTGCGATGAGTGAGCGCTGGAGTGTCATTGTCACGAGTGGTGTAACCATGAGTGAACGCTGTCGTATCATTGTCACTTGTGGTGTAGCCATGAGTTAGCGCTTGTGTTTCGTTGTCACCAGTGGTGTAGCCATAAGTGTCCGCTGGAGTATCATTGTCACTTGTAGTGTAACCATGAGTGAGCGCTGGAGTATCATTGTCACGGATGAAGTAACCATGAGTGAGCGCTCAAGTATCATTGTCACTAGTTGTGTAACCGTGAATGAGCGCTGGAGTATCATTGTCAAGGGTGACGTAGCCATGAGTGAGCGCTGGAGTGTCATTGTCACGACTGGTTTAACCATGAGTGAGCGATGGAGTGTCATTGTCACGAGTGGTGTTACCATGCGTGAGTGATGGAGTGTCATTGTCACGAGTGGTGTAACCATGAGTGAGCGATGGAGTGTCATAGCCACGAGTGGTGTTACCATGAGTGAGCGCGGGAGTGTCATTGTCACTAGTAATATAACTATGAATGAGCACTGGAGTATCATTGCAAGTAGTGATGTAGCCATGAGTGAGCGCTGAAGTATCATTGTCACGAGTGGTGTAACGATGAGCGAGCGCTGGATTGTCATTGTCAAGGGTGGATTAGCCATGAGAGAGCGCTGGAGTATCACTGTCACTAGTGGTGTAGCCATAAATGAGCGCTCGAGTATAATTGTCACGAGTGGTGTAGCCATGAGTGAGCTCTGGGGTGTGATTATCACTACTGATGTAACCATAACTGAGCAATGTAGTGTCATTTTCAAGGGTGAAGTAGCTATGAGTAAGCGCTTAAGTGTCATTGTCACGAGTGGTGTAACCATGAGTGAGCACTGGAGTGTTTTTTTTACGAGTGGAGTAGCCATGAGTGAGCGCTGGAGTATCAATGTCACTAGTGGTGTAGCCTTGAGTGAGCGCTGGAGTGTCATTGTCACTAGTGGTGCAAACATGAGTGAACACTGGAGTGTCATTGTCACGTGCGGTGGAGTAGCCATGAGAGAGTTCTGGAGTGTCATTGTCACGAGTTTTTTAACCATGAGTGAGCGCTGGAGTGTCATTGTCACGAGCGGTGTATCCAGGAATGAGCGCTGCATTGCAATTGTCAAGGGTGGAGTGGCCCTTAGTGAGCGCTGCAGCATTATTGTCACGAGTGGTGTAGGCATGAGCGAGTGCTGGAGTGTCATTGTCACGAGTGGTGTAGGCTTGAGTGAGCGCTGGAGTGTCATAGTCACGAGTGGTTTAACCTTGAGTGAGCGCTGAAGTATCATTGGCACGAGTGGTGTAACCATGAGTGATCGCTGGAGTATCATTATCACTATTGGTGTAACCATGATTGACCGTTGGAGTGTCATTGTCACGAGTTGCGTAACCATGAGTGAGCGCTGTAGTGTCATTGTCACGGTTGGAATAAACAAGAGTGAGCGCTGGAGTGTCATTGTCACTAGTGAAGTAGTCATGAGTGAGCGCTGGAGTATCATTGTCACTAGTGGTGTAGCCGTAAGTGAGCGCTCGAGTATCATTGTCACTAGTGGTGTAGCCATGAGTGAGCGCTGGAGTGTCATTGACACTAGTTGTTTAGCCGTAATTAATCGCTCGAGTAACATTGTCACGAGTGGTGAAGCCGTAAGTAAGCGCTCGAATGTCATTGTCACGAGTGGTGTAGGCATGAGTGAGCGCTACAGTATCATTTTCACTAGTGGTGTAGGCATAAGTGAGCGCTGGAGTGTCATTGTCACTAGTGGTTTAGACGTAAGTGAGCGCTCGAGTATCATTGTCACAAGTGGTGTAACCATGAGTGAGCTCTGGAGTGTCGTTGTCAAGGTTGGAGTAGCCATGCGTGAGCGCGGGAGTATCATTGTCACGAATGGTGTAACCGTGAGTGAGCTCTGGAATGTCATTGTCACGAGTGGTGAAGCCGTAATTGAGCGCTCAAGTGTTATTGTCACGAGTGGTGTAGGCATGAATGAGCACTGCAGTATCATTGTCACTAGTGGTGTAGGCATAAATAAGCGCTGGAGTGTCATTGTCACTAGTGGTTAAGCCGTAAATGAGCGCTCGAGTATCATTGTCACTAGTGGTTTAGCCGTAAGTGAGCGCTCGAGTAGCATTGTCACGAGTGGTGTAGGCATGAGTGAGCGCTGCAGTACCATTGCCACTAGTGGTGTAGCCAAGAGTGAGCACTGGAGTGTCATTGTCAATGGTGGAGTAGTCATTAGTGAGCGTTGGAGTATCATTGTCACTAGTGGTTTAGCCGTAAGTGAGCGCTCGAGTATCATAGTCACGAGTGGTGTATGCATGAGTGAGCACTGCAGTATCATTGTCACTAGTGGTGTAGCCATGTGTGAATAATGGAGTATAATTGTCACGAGTGGTGTAGCCATGAGTGAGCGCTTGAGTGTCATTGTCAATGTTGGGGTAGCCATGAGTGAGCAATGTAGTATCATTGTCAAGGGTGGAGTAACCATGAGAGAGCGCTCAAGTGTTATTGTCATGGTTGGAGTAGCCATGAGTGAGCGCTGGAGTATCATTGTCACGAGTGGTGTAGGCATGAGTTAACACTGGAGTGTCATTGTCACGAGTGTTGTAACCTTGAGTGAGCGCTGGAGTGTCATTGTCAAGGACGGAGTAGCCATGAGTGAGCGCTGGAGTGTCATTGTCACGAGTGGTGTAACCATGAGTGAGCGCTGGAGTGTCATTGTCACGAGTGGTGTAACCACGAGTGACCGCTGGAGTGTCATTGTCACAAGTGGTGTTACCATGAGTGAGCGCTGGTGTCATTGTCAATGGTGGAGTAGCCATGAGTGAGCGCTAGAGTGTCATTGTCACGAGTGGTGTAGCCAAGAGTGAGCGCTGGAGTGTCATTGTCACGAGTGGTGTAGCCAAGAGTGAGCACTGGAGTATCATTGTCACGAGTGGTGTAGCCAAGAGTGAGCGCTGGAGTGTCATTGTCAAGGGTGGAGTAGCTTTAAGTGAGCGCTGGAGTTTCATTGTCAGGAGTGGTGTAACCATGAGTGAGCGCTGGAGAATCATTGTCACTAGTGGTGTAGCCATGAATGAGCGCTGGAGTATCATTGTCACTAGTGGTGTAGCCAAGAGTGAGCGCTGGAGTGTCATTGTCATGGGTGGAGTAGCCATGAGTCAGAGCTGGAGTGTCATTGTCACAAGTGGAGTAGCCATGAGTGAGCGCTGGAGTGTCATTGTCACTAGTGGTGTAGCCATGAGTTAGCAATGAAGTGGTAAAGTTTACCAATAACAACCAAAAACCGAAGGTGATCCACACAGACATGCCTTCAAAGTCATGGGAAACGGTCTTGCGGACGATGTGACCAGTCACAATGCCGAGCTTTTCTGCCGTCCCGTAGACCACTCGGCTACCCAGGCGTGGTTCTTCAATTATGGATCAGTGTATGGAAAAAGAACAAATGAAAACGATTCAAGTTTGATTTATTTGACAAAGTTGAGGATGTAATGAAAAAGTATCTTTTATTAGAATTTAAAACTCAACAGACAACTGTGTATTATCAGAGATACGGTATATCAATTATTAAAATGTTAATGTTTTTATCTGTTTTGCAATTTTGGATATTTATTCCATTTGTGTTTGCGCAATATGGATCTAAAACAGTGACCTAATCTGTGCATATGATTTGAGATATATTCGTTTAATTAATTATATTGATTCCAAAAGGCAATTTATTTAAGTATTTACTGTGTTGTTACTATATGGGTTTAAAAGTGATTTGTTTCTGTTCAGTCATAATCAAATACAGAAACAATTGCAATTCTTAAACTGTTACAGACTATTAAAGGACACTATTATTCAACTTTTGTAGGTACTTGTGACGATTAACAGTTAGACTAATAGTGGACTTTGTGGAATAGTGTCAGTGTGTACCTAATAGCGTATGATTTGGGCTTATTTAAACCATGATTCAGCACAGACAAAACAGGATTAAACTTTAAACTGTAATTATCAACAAAGTGCTTCAACGTTTAAATATAGACCTGTGTGGACAGTTAGAAGTAATAACACATATATGGATAATTTATCAGTTTAATGCTATTATATATAACCTATCTATTTCATGGAAAACCAAGGAAAGTATATTTATTAGTATTATATCAGTTACCTAATATTATCTAAATAATCGACTCATTGTTTAAAAATTAAATGTGAAAAAATTTAATTAACATTGATTAACATATAGAAATTATTATTCTTATTTTAATACTAATTTAAACTTGTTCTGTTTCAACTGTAAAACGAAAATCATTTATTGCAGTTTTTTACCCAGAGACGTATAAGCAAAAACTAGTTTTATAATATAACATCTGAATTTATTAGATATCATAATTTTTGTGCAGTATATTTGAAATAAAAGTACACCGTTCATATGAAATATTCAACATTTCAATATATATTTAAGATTTGGACTCCACTGTGGGCATTAATCAACTTTACATATATTATTCAACAGTAAATATGGAAGTTAAGATATTATCTGTTAACTGTCAGGGTTTTGGATCGGTTGAAAAGAGTTTGGGTATTGTACAAAGTGTCGCAAAACCATCTGCCGTTAGATGTCGTACCTTTCACGCTTAATGTCGCAAGATGATTGCCACCGGTATATGTCACAACACTTTTTTTGCATTTTTCAAGTTTTTCCTTTTATTTAAAAATTGCTGTGCGTATTGCGATCGACGGGCCTGAATATGGATTACCCTACTAAACAACATATACTTCATTTCACTGCATGTGCACTCTCAAAGTCTGATGGTGAATTCCTTAAATTCACAGCATACATACTTTAACGTCGACGATTAAAACGATTGTCTCGCTTCGCCATATTCAATCAGCATCCAACTTCTCATGTGCCAGTTCATGCTACTGTACTTTTGAACCTGTGACAGAACAAGGTTAAGGCGTCCTGTTTTCAAACTTAATAATCACGATGTTATCAATTTATTGTGCTTCCTCACACTTTGGTCAGGGGTTTAGTTTTGTTTTCATGCTTAAAAAGTAATAACTAAATAATGTGAAAAATGGGTTTGATTTGATTTGTCTTATTTGCAGATGGCATAGTGATTTTTAATGTTCAATCTATGTTAATATACATTGTAATGACAAACAAATTATGCACGTGCGTGGATTGGTGATTGATTTTGAAAGATACTTTTACCCACGTTTTACATGTCATGATAGAGAACGAAATGTAATAGCTGCACCATCTGTTGTTCATATATTAATATTCTACATCACATTTCCGAATAAATGATTTTGTTATATCTTGATTTCATCGGCATCAACGATATCCGATAACGTATCATATTGACCATGTCTATAATCTCGCCGTTATGCGTTGTGTGTTGCCTCAATACTATAAGATTGTTATACAGCACACTCGATAATATTGATTTTTAACTTAAACTAATAATTAACTTAAATAAATATATATAATATCATTATTAATATAATTCTCATTTTTATTTAAAAGGAAAATTAATATGTATCTAATTATATAGTTTGTAAAAATTAATACATCAATTTCTTAAATATATGTTGCTTGTTGTTGTTTCGGACAACACAATATTCATTTGGAGTGCCTCAGTGTTCGAGATATGCGAAGTATTTTTACCGTTGGAGTTACCGTTCGTTATCTTGCGTTGGAGTTACCGTTCGTTATCTTGTTATCGATTTATTTGCAGGACGGTCGAACCGTCCAATACGGAAACAATATCCGGATTTTCGGGACGCCTCTGGTTTGAAGTGTACAATAACAATTTCTTATGTACAATCACGTGGTACAAATCCTCGAAACTCATTGGAACAGCTAATTTAGATGGACAATAATAGTATATACACAATGGCGAACACACCTGACTTCAAGTGGGCATGAAAATGCCTGTATTATTCAAAGAAAAAAAGTTCAACGGCGTTTTGTTTTTCGTAAATTGCGCCAATCTTTATCATAATTGTCTCAACTGAGCACAAAATGTCATTGCAGCAAAATAAAAATACATGTTTCGCATGGTCACTTTGTATGTCACGAGGTTTGTCTCTATACAGAGACGGTGTTTGGTGATTTTTTATGAAGTAATGAGGAAGTTATCTGCAACAAATGTTATCAAAACGGGAATTTTTCCTCCGATTGTTTGTATCACTTCATAGCAAACAGCCAGGTGGGATCGCCGCCGTAATACAGATGCATAGAAACGACGCACGCAATGTTAATCATTGAAACATTACACCAATAAAAAAGTATTATATTTCTGTAGGTTTTTAACAGAACGAAATATATATTGTCTGTACAAACTCAGATAGTTACTGTGCCACATGATCGATATTGCACTGACAATGTGGACGTGTGTAGACTTGACATCTGTTGCCGATTTGTTAAATGATGACGTATACTAAGCACTCAGTGCCACTGTTACCTTTTCAAATTGGAATGCTAGCGTGCTTATTTAGGATATATTGTAGAAAAATATTAAATTAACTAGCCTTTTTCACGTAAGTTTATCATATATTTTATTTTATGATAAAAAAAAACTCATTAAGAATCTATTCAAATATCACAATATAAAATTCACCATAATTCATGACATTTAAAAATGTATCAATATGAACAGATTTGCATCATATTAATTTTCATCTTACTTGAACATATTTGTTTTATTATATTCTCATTCTTTTTTATAACACCACTTTATCGTTTGGCAGATAAGGGCCTCCCAATTTTAATCGTGAAAAGCAAAATCCCTGCGACCCTAATAAAATTTGCGATCCATATCAGTCCATATCTTTCTTATACAGCCTTTAAGACATTTTCATTTAAAAAACATTTACGCCTATACGGTATTTGCGTTTTAATATGAACACGGAATTTACACCTATCTGTATAGGGTATCTGAGCCTATAATTTTTATACAGAATTTACACCTATCTTTATCGGGTATTTGAGCCTATAATTTTAATACGGAATTTACACCTATCTTTATAGGGTATTTGAGCCTATTATTTTCATACGGAATTTACACCTATCTTTATCAGGTATTTGAGCCTATTATTTTTATACGGAATTTTCACCTATCTTTATCGGGTATTTGAGCCTATAATTTTAATACGGAATTTACACCTATCTTTATTGGGTATTTGAGCCTATAGTTTTAATACTGAATTTACACCTATCTTTATCGGTATTTGAGCCTAAAGTTGTAATACTGAATTTACACCTATCTTTATCAGGTGTTTGAGCCTATAATTTAAATACAGAATTTACATCGATCTTTATCGGGTATTTGAACCTATGATTTTAATACGGAATTTAAATAACTTTATCGGTATTTGAGCCGATAGTTTTAATACTGAATTTACACCTATCTTTATTGGGTATTTGAGCCTATAGTTTTAATACTGAATTTAAACCTATCTTTATCGGTATTTAAGCCTATAGTTTTAATACTGAATTTACACCTATCTTTATCGGTATGAGCCTATAGTTTTAATACTGAATGTACACCTATCTTTATCAGGTATTTGAACCTATAATTTTAATATTGAATTTACACCTATCTTTATTGGGTATTTGAGCCTATCGTTTTAATACTGTAATTACACCTATCTTTATCGGTATGAGGCTATAGTTTTAATACTGAATTTACACCTATCTTTATCGGTATTTGAGCCTATAGTTTTAATACTGAATTTACACCTATCTTTATTGGGTATTTGAGCCTATCGTTTTAATACTGTAATTACACCTATCTTTATCGGTATGAGGCTATAGTTTTAATACTGAATTTACACCTATCTGTATCGGTATTTGAGCCTATAGTTTTGATACTGAATTTACACCTATCTTTATTGGGTATTTGAGCCTATCGTTTTAATACTGAATTTACACCTATCTTTATCGGTATTTAAGCCTATAGTTTTAATACTGAATTTACACCTATCTTTATCGGTATGAGCTTATAGTTTTAATACTGAATTTACACTTTTCTTTATCAGGTATTTGAGTCTATAATTTAAATACAGAATTTACATTGATCTTTATCGGGTATTTGAGCCTATTATTTTAATACGGAATTTACACCTATCTTTATCGGTATTTGAGCCTATCGTTTTAATACTGAATTTACACCTATCTTTATCGGTATGAGGATATAGTTTTAATACTGAATTTACACCTATCTTTATCAGGTATTTGAGCCTATAATTTTTATACGGAATTTACACCTATCTTTATCGGGTATTTTAACCTATTATTTTAATACGGAATTTACACCTATCTTTATCGGTATTTGAGCCTATAGTTTTGATACTGAATTTACATCTATCTTTATTGGGTATTTGAGCCTATCATTTTAATACTGTATTTACACCTATCTTTATCGGTATTTAGGCCTATAGTTTTAATACTGAATTTACACCTATCTTTATCACGTATTTGAGCCTATAATTTTAATACGGAATGTACACCTATCTTTAGCGGGTATTTGAGCCTATTATTTTAATACGGAATTTACACCTATCTTTATCGGTATTTGAGCCTATAGTTTTAATACTGAATTTACACCTATATGTATCGGTATTTAGGCATATAATTTTAATACTGAATTTACACCTATCTTTATCGGTATGAGCCTATAGTTTTAATACGGAATTTACACCTATCTTTATCGGTATTTGAGCCTATAGTTATAATACTGAATTTATATCTATCTTTATCACGTATTTGAGCCTATCGTTTTAATACTGAATTTACACCTATCTTTATCGGTATTTAAGCCTATAGTTTTAATACTGAATTTACACCTATCTTTATCGGTATGAGCCTATAGTTTTAATACTGAATTCACACCTATCTTTATCGGTATTTGAGCCTATAGTTTTAATACTGAATTTACACCTATCTTTATCGGTATGAGGCTATAGTTTTAATACTGAATTTACACCTATTTTTATCAGGTATTTGAGCCTATAATTTAAATACAGAATTTACATCCATCTTTATCGGATTTTTTTGTCTATAATTTCAATACGGAATTTACACCTATCTTTATAGGGTATTTGAGCCTACAGTTTTAATACTGAATTTTCACCTATCTCTATCAGGTATTTGAGTCTATAGTTTTAATACGCTTTTATATATTACATATGTCATTTAAACCAGGTCACATGCTTCAAAACGAAATTGAAGACTTTTATTCAATTCGTTTTGTAAGCCTTATGAACACGGTGTAAAGTTAGATTACACACTTATTATTATTTCTTTTTAGAATATAGTTATTTTTAATTAAGTTTTATTAATTTATTCTTTTTTTTTTTTGTTACATTTATATATGACTGTGACACTTTAATAAAATATTGAAGTTTGAAGCTTTTCAAACAGTTAGTTTGTGGTCGGGCATGCATCTTGGCTCCCAGTGCATTTAAGAAATGAGCTCACCAGGAAATCTATATCCCTTGGGATTCGGATCCAGTAAGTATTGGACTATAAGAATCTTACATGAGTTTGAAGTTCGGATAGAAAAGTACGTCACGAGGGATTAATGTTTTGGCCGAGTTCCCGTGAAAACATTTTTCCTAAAGGACGGAGTTTTCTATCCAAACCGAAAAAGCCATGAATGATTCTTTTTCTTGCATACCGAACATATTTCAAATGTTTTTTAAGCTTAATTTATCATAATATATTTTACAACGATAGCTTTTAAGACTTTTAATTATATGATTTACGTCATATATTTTATACGTTACGTCTTTAGATGGTGGCAACGTCACAGCGCGAGAATTTTATCTCGGCCCTTGTGTGAGATAGAAATATCTAACCCAGGTGAAAATGCAGATACCCATATCCGGTATGCAAAAAAGACTTTTTCAAAACCCAATCCTGTCATAATTGAAATCGTATCAATATAATTACCGTTTTGTCTCATCCTATAACCTTGCCCGAATCTCGCAGTTGGGTCCGCAAATAGAGTACTATGACGAAACATCTCCGATACATGTGTACAAAATTGTCGACCCCATCAATTGTACGGCCTCGCATAGCAAAATATATGGGTTATATAAAAAGATGATAACACCCTGCAGAGAGTTACAATGCAATCAGAAAGATGGCAACCATTCTCCAATTTCTGCTCATAGAAGATTATAATAATCCATCATGAGTATCCGTGTGGGATAGAAACATCTAACCCGAGTGGTCGAAATTACACACGCAGGGAGATTTTTCTATTCCACATGGATGAACATGTGATGGATTTTTTTCTCCCATTAATCTCAGACAAATGATATAATGCTATCTTTATACTTCGGTTTATTATCGATACAGTTTTGAACAATAAAAATCGTCGATATTGCGCTTTTGCTGATCATAAAAAGCACTGTCTGTGGCAATGTTAAATGTCGCACCCACGCTAAATGTCGCAACTAACGTTTTATGTTGCGAAACTGACGTTATATGTCGCAACCAACGCTTAATGTCGCAAAATCATCAGCCGCTATAGGTCGCACCTTTTACACTAAATGTCGCAAGATTTGTACCACCGGTATATGTCGTAACTCCAACGCTAAATGTCGCACTGTTTAATTAGTGCAAACATATTAAATTTACATCGATTGTGATAGTCGTATCTAAAATAAAGTTGACAGGATATATTATTTTGATATTTTGATCTTATCTGGTGTTGTGTAGTCTAGTGAGGTGCGATGCGGTGCGGTCTGACTGTTTGTCTTGTTTGTTACCTGTGTCTGTTCGTTTGATGTATATCTTAATTTTTCATTCATTATTTATTTGGCAAACAAACGCTGCCAATGGCATTTAGCTCTTTGCTTTAGGATGTCTGCTTATAACTTGCCAAAGATGTCATTCTCAAACCACTGGTTCACTTACTGACTCTATTTAGTAGAGTCTCACGTTAAGAAAAACCAAAGTGCTTCGATCAACTTAAATGGTTGTAACACCTGGAAAGTGCCTTTATCAAACATCGGTCTCTCCTTTGGATTTGTTAATAATATGTATTTATGTTATGGAATCAAGATCTTGGATTGCTTGATGTTGATCAGTCGAGTCGATTACACGTCTGACTATCAATCCAGGGGTCGTGAATACGAATCTCATCCCGGCAACAGTCTCCGTGATGATAGATATACGACATTGTGTCTCATTATCATTCGTCTCTCACCATTGGTTCAAGTGGGAATGTTATCAGTTACTTGCGGAGACGGGGTGTGCTCGAGTACTGGTTAATCCAAGGAAACAGTGGTTAGGTTAACTGATGGTCTGTTAGCCCTCGATGGCATAAAAATGACGCTAAATATTCAGTCAATCAATCAATCAATCAATAATACATAATCAAAACTATATTTTAATAATGATACAAGCGCGAGTTTAATTAGAGCAAATGTGTATATTAACAGCTGTTGCCAGACATAATAAACAGCAATGAACTTGATATATTAACAAATATAGTTCACTATATACCTAATATGGGAAAATAGACACTCTAAAATATGGCTTCTTTCGCTAATTTTCAGCATGGAACGCGCCAATTTATTGCACGAATACATAAGTCGCTATACAGAAGTCGCAAGTCATTAGTCATTACTTGTACGTCATAACTCACAATAACCAAAACAAAATGTCCCTCCAGGGCTTCCATAGAGACGCCTTCAGGAGACATGTTAATTATTTAAGATTTAAGAGGAAAGTGCAAGATACAAACGACACTCCAGAAGCATCCTATATTCATTTACTTGCCCGGTGTAAAGCATCGATACACGGAACATCTCATCCGATATACTGTAAGTAATTTTAGTACTGTGGGAAATAATTAAATAAATATTAAAAAAATATCAAGTGCGGTAAAAAAGTCTTTAACCCGGTTCCCCTGGAATGCTAATCCAATGACACACACACACACACACACACACACACACACACACACACACACACAAATCCGTCAGTAACAACCCCACCAACCCCCACCCATACACATACACACACACACGACGCACGCATATACCACCGTCATTGTCAGGAATGGTGTTTAATAACAAATTTGATACAGATTATAATACTTAATTATACATGTTTTTACGCTGAGTAAACAGTGCGACATTTAACGTTTGGTGTGCGACATACACCTTTGGTACAAATCTTCCGATATTTAGCGTTAAAGGTGCGACATATATCGACAGATTTTTTTGCGACATTTAGCGTTGGTTGCGAGATTTAACGTCAGTCTTGCGACAAAAAACGTTGGATGCGACATATAACGTTGGTTGTGACATATAACGTTGCCACACTGTCTCAAGTAAACATCGTCGCGATATGACTGAAAACTTGTAGAAACCGACGCTAAACAGAATACAGCAACAACTGACCATAGTATGGAGTGTGGTAGATATACCGCATCATGCTTTATCATATCTTCTTATGTAAATTCTGAAGATCATTAAGATGTAAGTAGACAGATAACGGGATTGTCTCAATCAAATTTACTGCCGATACGTCCACTGAGCTGGTGAAGCTGTTTATTCAGCTTAGCAATAGTTTTAAACGTTTAACCGTTGATAATTTGATAAAGGTTCCAAACATTTAATCCACTGATTGGACAATTAAGTATAAAGCTGCAGAAAGCAAATCATAATACAGGGAAAAATATATACAGTAGCAGACAGTGTTGAAAGAATGGTTCGTGTTGAAGACATAGACGTCGACAGCATTTGGAGAAGCCTGAATCCATGGGGAAGATATCAATGGAAACAGTTGTGTTCATACCTCTTTATTTGTGTGTCATGGGTCATCCATCAACTTACTATTGTGTTTATCGGTAGGTATGTTTGTACTGTTTCGTAATAATATTCGGTTTGTAGCTTTTTTATCATTGTTAATGCAAGTGAGTAAATGTACGAAGCGGCATCCAAAACAATGTTCATAATCAACAACATGTACATGCAATATTAAAATACCAAATTTTAAAGTCAATAAAATATCACACCAGTGTTGCAATTATTATTATTTCGAATAATTGAGCTCTACAGCAGCATCGCATTTTAGGATTTTGATCAGTTTAGCGCCAAACTGCGACGTTTTGACATACTGCGGAGATATCGTTGTCGTCGCATTGTCATAGTGTCAAAAATGCAACACCATGGTAAATGATTCGTTTCAATTATCAAAAGCATCCGTTCAAAGCGCATACAGGAAAAATGCCATGTTGTGTTACTGATTTTTGTAACTGAATTTATTTGGGACATATTTAACGAAAAGTGTCTTTCTTTTATTTTAATAAACGATTGTGCCGAATAAGTGGTATCATTGGAATCAATTTTCTATAAATTCTTACTTGAGCAAGCATACAAATTCAAAGCCATGTTGTGTCTCACTTTAAGCGCGAAGCTCTTTTTATCTCCAGGAATGTTTAACATGATTTCGATGTCAAATCACGTGTAATCCCCGATAAAGATTTGTTTTCTATACAGTTTATGAGTTTACGGTACGCCACATTTATAAAGAAAAGTGAAAAGATATCGTAGTTGACCCAAGTCCGTTCGTCTGTCCGTCTATTACAACTTAGGTAAAGTTATCCTACGCATCTGATGCAATAAATTGAAAACCTGTGACTAATAATCATCTTAGATATTTTGCGTAAATACTCCGGATATTCTAGACGGATTATTAACCCTCAAAGTGGTATGTCCATTTTACTATAATAGTAAAACAATTCATCTCCATTCTGCCAATGAACTTCTTTTACCCGTTTGATGCACTTTATTTGAAATTATCGGATACTCATCAACATGAAGTTTACATGCGCGTATTTATTAATAAACAATATAGTTTTTACAAGATATACTGTAAATGTTAGTTGTTTTAAGTATTCTTATTTGTCCGTTGAACAATGCCATTTGCAAACTCTATATAAAACCGCATTAGTATAATAGACCTATCGTATGTATAGATGTATGTTTATCAAACTGATAGTATTAAAGCAATTTACATAACTTTTAAAAGTGCGTAAATACATATAAACAACATTTAATCTACGTATGTCAGGTATATAGGATTTTTATTCCTTATGAATTCATTCTTTTAAAAGGGCGTGTGTGTGTGTGTGTGTGTGTGTGTGTGTGAGTAGGAAAAACGAAAAATAACTACCATATGGTATATGGAGATTAATTTATATATATAAAGTATTATTGATTACCATTACTGCATATTTCGTTATATATAAGTAAAGCGTTTCTTACATTTGACATCATATCAACATTATTTTTCCTAAAGTTAATACTCAATAACAAAGCACCCTTCACTGGTGGCGACTATCAGTCGTTGACCTTATTACATGAACTCAAGAGTTTATATCTCAAAGAACTCAACCTTTACCTCCAGATAAGAGAATTTGTACAGTCATTGATAAAAAGACATTTGATGACATGTCGAAGCATCTGAACAGTTGACGACGGAACAATGCAAATGATACGTGTATTTATGCATCAATGCATTACTTCACGTCACGGTACTTGTTTAACCCTCTTATCAGACACTATTTTTTACAAATATTGGGGGAATTATAAAATGCAGAAATGCCACTGTTTGTAATATGTATTATTTCTATTCTAAATGTCTAATTCTATTTTAATGAAAATATATACAACATAATAGAAAAGTCCCTCACTCTTTTACATCTTTTACATACTCTTTTTCTACACGGTTTTATGATTCATATTCAAAACAAAGTAACTCCTGTTTCTCTGCACATTATTCCATCTTAACAACCTAACAACTAAACTGCCACTAACTAACCGAAATCCGAAGGATTCTCCATCCTAGAATAAATAGAAAACACTAATAAAAACCGAACCTGAAAATACAACAAAAAGCCCCAATTAATATTCATCAAGCTTTTCATCCTATGACCTCAATTTTACCCTTATCCTCATAATTCATAATTGTTTATGACTGTTCTTTTTTTTGGACTACAAACCTGGAGCTCAATAATGGAACTATGCATTTCTTCAACACGATCATTATCGTGCTTGAGCATAAACAATTTTTACGTACATAATTTAGAACAATCAACACATTAAAACTGTTTGAAAAACCACCTTGAAAGTGCTTGAAAGTAATAATTATTATCAATCATGATACTGAAAAGTTCAATGTTGGAAATGTTTTCTCTAAATAGACCATTTGTGTGATTTATAAAGATTTCTAGAGATTCTGAAATTAAAAGTGATGATTCCCATTGGGATTTAATGTCCTTAAGCCAGAATTTTGCAACTACTTCTTTTAAAAAAGTAATAGTTTCTACTTGAAAAATCGATTGATGTTAATAACGAAATGAAACAAATATAGTCTAGTATACTTTCGCATTACGGGATATAATCCCCTTGGGCAGTTCATATATTTGGTACCTCCATTTAAATAGCAGTTTCGTGAAACTCATGATAGGAAAACAGGGGAAGAACAAATATGGTACACCCGTTATCGAGTTTTAAACACCTAAGCTGTAAATTTGCCTATTAGAGACAACAGCTGCTGAGCGTTAGGCGAGGAGATTTATTTATGTTATGGAATCAAGATCTTGGATCACTTGATGTTGATCAGTCGATTCGATTACACGTCTGACTATCAATCCAGGGGTCGTGAATACGAATCCCAGCCCGGCAACAGTCTCTGTGATGATTGATATACAACAGTGTGTCTCAGTATCATTCGTCACTGATTCAAGTGGGAATGTTATCAGTTACTTGCGGAGATGGTGGTGTGCTCGAGTACTGGTTAACCTTTCAGGATCCCAGGAAACAGTGGTTAGGTTAACTGATCGTCTGTTTGCCTCGATGACATAAAATGATGCTAAATATTCAATCAATCAATTAATCAATCAATCAAACTGTTTCGAAATGTTCTATTGTTTCACTATGATTGCCGAGAGAACTAGCCTAAATAGTTTAATTTATTCAGTTATAGGCAGAAGTTGACGAATGATTGATTGATTGTTTCATTGATTGATTGATTGATTGATTGATTGGTTGATTGATTGATTGATTGATTGATTGATTAAATATTTAACGTCAGCTTTATGCCACGAAAGGCTTACAGATGATCAGCTAACCTAAACACTTGTTCCTAGGATCCTGGAACGTTGCCCAGTACTCGACACCCCAACTCCGAAAGTAACTTATAAATTTTCCACTTGAATTAACGGTGAGAGACGAATGACAATGAGATGCAATGTCGAATATCAATTACCAACGAGACTGTTGCCGGACGGGGAATCGAACTAACTTCTCCTGAATTGATAGTCAAGATGCGCTACCGACTAAACGAGACTGGCGGATGATGACGAAGGGGGTCGTTTAGTCTTCGAGTCAGATGAGATAAAATATGAAACAAGTACTTTAGATTAATATATTGTAAATGTATTCATTCGTATGTATATATTTATTATGCTTCCTGAAACATTTCTGAGAAGCATATAGTCGCCGCTTCGTCTGTCTGTCCGTGCGACTCTAAATCCTTATACTCGCTATTCCTTGTTGGACAATTTACGAAACTTTCATCACTACCAAGAGGAAATGTGCATATTGTGTTTAGGTTCCATGATTTCTCACAGAGTTATGGCCCTTTGATTCCTTCCATTACCAAATCCTTGTCCACGTTATTTCTCTTTAACTTAATGTTGTAAATTTATGAAAGTTGCTAGGGTGAATTACTACCAAGTGGAGATGTGCGTGCTGTTTTTTATTCTTGTTTTA